>JAHWFP010075021.1:10588-79185 GCA_023313725.1 Lithobius niger
AAACAATGTAAAACAATCAAAATGATCGTTTAGGGCCCCGTAACTCCGGAATGGATCGACCAATTGAAAAAGTGGTCCCTGTAAGGTTGAAGCCCAGGGAAATTTCTGGCTCAGATCATGTTTCAGATTTTAGGTAGGTGCAGTAGTTTTTTAGTGAAACTGTGTCAGCCAAGAACAAGAACAACAACAAGTGTACAGTTTTCAAATTTACGTGTGGCTCCCGACGTTTACTCTTGCACGGAATTGCATAAAAGTTGGTGTAAAGTTGGGAAAAGTTGCTATCTACTATCTGGCCAAGTTTGGTCGAAATATATTGAATAGAAACGGAGAAATAAATAGTTTTAGTTTTCCTGGAGAGAGGACTTCAATAATATATATATACGGCTGTCGCCGTGTATGATATAATATTTTTTTTGGATTTTGTTCAAAATCATAACTTGTTTCATCGCAAAATGTCTGAAAATTGAGTTAAACTATTTTTAACTGGTTCCAGCCATAAGTTGTGCACCCAACCGAAAGTTGTTTACCTTCAACGTTAAATAGTTAACCTGTAACTTGTTTTGATATTTGCCATAAATAAATGTGCTTATGTTTGAAATTGACTTCTTTTATTCTGACTTCTGCATGAATAAATTACGCACATTTTAAATCATAACAGAGATAAGGTTAAGTCTCATTCTCGAATGAGTGGTGGCAGTACTACCAGTACCGTCGAGAGGAAGGAGAATACTGACAGTTAGGATAAATGTTACGGTACCCTAGGGACTTTAGCTAGGCTACGTAATAAACTGCGTTTCAGCCAGTGGGATTCGGTAAATAACACAAATTTTTCCCACTTCCTTCGTCGAGACAACGCCAGAATTCCAGTTGCCGGGAATCCAGCAATGCGTTACCAGGGATAGTCGTAGATGACAGTGAGCCTCAAACCCACAGCCATCGATTGCCGATAGAAGCAAGCTCCCAAAGCCATGGTCAGCAACCGAGCCCAGTAGCGCCAAGGATCGTAGGACCCAATGAGCTGATGTGCCAAGCCGACCAAACCGAGGGAAGCTTTAAACCTCCGTCTGATGTTTAGACGACCCAAGCAGGCCTAGACGTCGACTACTGTTGGCCGACACAGCCGGAATTCAGCTATGAGAGCAGCCGACTTCGTCAGCACAGCTATACGGCCACTATGTGAGCAATTTATTTGTCGCTTTGTGCGCTCGCTAGTTGTTCCACTATTCCAGTAAGATTAATAGAGGTCTGTTGGCTGGAATGAAAATCTAGTGATCCAGTCAGTTCAGGAGAGGTTTGCTGGCTGGATTGAAAAGCCGCCGTTTCAGTCATTTCTGCAGAGGTTTGCTGGCTGAAACGAAAACAAGTGTTTGTTTCCATTGAGCAGTCAACGGGGACACAACGGACTCAAAACTTTATTCAATTCCTCAAGTTTGATGGAAATTAAGGCAAAAAGCCAAAGCAGGGGCAAATTGTAAGTGCAGTCGTTCAGGTGCAAATTGTTTTTATATACTTTAAGGTTGAGCAGCTAAAGTGTAGTGCTTTTATGGTTTAAAATTGTGTGAAAAAACAATGCTTGCGAGACCAGGGTTAAAGTTTTAAAATAGGGATATTTGCCTTGACAGGGGATTGTAACTTAAATTTATTTCTGGAAACTTTGGGGGGAAAAGGTAAATTTTCCAGTCGGTTTAAATAATTTTACTGATCGTTTAAAAAAAGATTTTTTTTTTACGAAAAAAGAAATTTGTAGGCCTCTGTTAGCTGGCTAATTTAAATTTCAGTTTAAATAGCGAATAACTGTTTGTAGGCTTATGTTAGCCTAACTAAATTAAATTTATTTTAATTAGTGAATAACTGCAAGTTGCGTTTAAGTTTAAACTTGGTGTTTACAGTTTAGTAAACATAATTTTCCAAGCTCCCGCTAGCGTTGCTTTTTTTCTCGCAGTGGGTCGTGAACCCAGCATTAAAACAGCTTGGTAAAAATGGATGCACAAACCATTTGTGAACCCTGTACAGTAAAAGAGTTACAAAAAATCTGTGTTGACACCGGAATAGGTAACAGTGGTGTAAAATCCACGACTATAACCAAAATCCAGAATGGTATTGACAAAGGTATTTTTACTGTAGATAATTTAAATGATTGTCGTACGCCATTAAGGGAAGCCAAACAACAAAACGAGAGGGAACGGGATGAAGCTAGAGTAGCAGCATCTTAAACTTCTCGAGGCTGAAAATGAAAAGGCTAGGTTAACCCAATTAGTAGATATTCAGCATCATGAAGCCGAGTTAGATAAGCAGCAACTCGAATTAGCCAAAAGCCAGCAGTAGACTCGGCGATGGAACTTGTCACTAAGTTTCAATTAAAACAAGAAGAAAATGAGTTAAAGAAAAAAGAAGTAGAGCTAAGGGAAAAACAGCCAGTTGTTTCTAGAGAGCCTAATACTCAAAATTCTCGCCTATGAGCTTGCATAAATTAATGCAAGTAAAGGGAGAAGAAAAGGGCCAGGATATTAGTGAATACTTGGTCCAGTTAGAGAGAACAGCTAAACAAGCAAAGGTTCCACCCGCATAGTACACCTAGAGCTACAGCCTCTTATAGGCGCGGTATTCACTCAAGTATGCGCTAGGTTACGCGAGAATGATGCACTCGATTACGACAAAGTTAAAGATGAACTTTTAAACCAATTTCAGCTCATGCCAGAAGCTGCACGTGTAAAGTTCCGTAGTTTTTCGAAGTCTACTGAACAAAGTTATAGTAAATTTGCGTTTAGGCTTAGGACGCAAATGATGCAATGGTTTGAACTTGCCAAAGCAAGTGCAGATACTGGTAAGATCTCAGATATGATTTTGCTAGAGCAATTTTTAGTAAATTGTCCCAACCAACTTAAGTGTTGGCTTCAGGATAAGCCAGACATAGACTCAGTAGAAAAGGGCGCTATTTATGCCGATAAGTATGTTGCGCATAGGCTAGTGTTTATGGCAGAAAATGACATACGTCATGCTCCTGTTGGGGCTAATAAAGGAGATAATGCTCCTAAAACTGTTCTGCCGGTTAGTAACATACAGCCACTACAGGCGCAGAAGAATTTGAGCAATGGTACTGGCCAAAACTCGAAATCTGGTATTTTGCCTTATCAAACTGAGGTAAATGAAAATGGTGATAAGGAAGCTAAACTGTTAAATAAACATCGTAAGAAGTATTTCCAGTGTTCTACTTTTGACCATCTAAGAAATACTTGCCCTTTACTTGAAAAGGTAACTGAACCTAAAATGGTGAATGCATGTTTTGTTAATAATGTTGTTAAAACGTTGAAACCAAATATGTTTAAATTTAAACATGGTTGTAGAACTGTGTCAATTTTAAAAGACACTGGCAGTGAAGTGAACATAATTAGTAGTAGGTTAGCCCAAATCTGGCCTAAATTACCGACTGAAGTAGCATGAAAATCTGCTTTAAACAAACAAGTTGTTAAATTAAAACAGGTGAATTTGTTTTTGAAAACCAAGGAAGGTCTATTAAAAACTACGGCATGCATTAGTCCAGCGCTAAATGCTGATGTGGACATTATTCTAAGTGGACCAGCACTTGATGTTTTAAGCACTTCACGCAAGTCTAATGTTGTTTCTGCACACAAAGTGCGGCATATACCAGGGAGGGATCACTTAAATGCTGACGCCTCAAGTCGATACTTTCCTGAAGCTTAGTAATGTCACCAAAATAAAATGGGTTGTTGTGAGTACTACCGAGTGGAACTCTCAGTTGTGTATTTTTTTTTCTTAGACTCCATGTTGAGCTAGTTAAAAAGTTTACATAAAATCCTGTACGAGTTTTTTTCTTTACTTTCTATTGCACAAAAAAGTAAGACATTTTCCATGCGTTTCTTGAGAAAAAAATCAGAAGAGTTTTCTTGTGACTTTCTATATATATAAAAAAAAAAATTATCAGTAGTTGTCAGGCGACCTGAAATCCTGTCCAGTGTGTTGTAAGTTAAGAACAGAGTCCACAGTTTTTTAGTACGTGCCCATAGAACCCTTCTTTCTGAAATGTATTGCACACTAGGTTAAAGGGAGACGACCGGGGTTTTTGGGTGATTTTACTGGATAAACTAAAATTACAATGCGATATTCCCATGCCGGTGGGTACATATTAACAGAGTATTGATAGGCTGTGTCATTTTAAATTTGAAACGATATAACTAGTTAAACGTTGTTTGTAAATGAAATTCTGGTCTGATTTTTTTTGATGGCGTTTGCTTCCTTTTCACTTCATCCACCTGCATAAAGTGCAACGGGATAACTCGCAATGTCTTGTCATTGAGAGTTTACATTATTGATTTATGCGCTTCTCAACATTTACTTGCACATGTTCGATTTTTCTTGCATTTGGTTTAGCACTGATTCTTGCCGCCTTGGGCGACAAGAAGTCAGCTCCTTCAGTTGGGGCGTGTAAGGAAGATCGTAATTTATCACTCAGCAAAGCCCCCCCCCCCCCCTCCCTCGTGGCGTGGGAAGGTTTTGGTTATTTCCTAAATTCAGGTTCGTTACTGGCCTGTAACAAATTAGCCTGTTTTTAAATGTTCTTCTGTTTAGCTACTATTTCTCCAGGAACTACGATCTTCCTTGTATGTAGTATCAGCAGAAATATGGGTAGGCTACTCAGTTTAGTAATCTGTTGTGGCTGCTCGTTCATTAAAATAAATAAAAATACCATTTATTTATTTTGTTCTAATTTAACTTGGATCCCACTTGTTAAAATGCATGCTAAGAAAAGTTACGTTGGTCCTTTTCTATTCGTAAAAGTTGCGTCTGGCTTTTACAAGCCATGAGACGTGATTTTCTGTAAAACCCTTCGAATTTACCTAATGTTTATTAAGGTAAATGTCGGATTCGTTTGGATAACAATATGTAACCTCTGTTGTTGACATGTAACCTTCCACTCGAGAAAAATGTAAATATTGTTAAATATTGTCATTTGAAAAAAAAAGATCGACCTTGTGTCGGCGTTATTTACGAATTGCATTTGTGACCATAAAAATGTATTTCAGCTTGCAGCCAGAAAACTGTAAGTACAAATGCGGTTAGAACCAATCTCGAAATCTTAGTTTGGACATTAAATAAAATTCTAGTTAGTTTAAAATATAAATTGGCATTTTAATCTAGGTTAAAACTTATAGTTTAGTGCTTAGTTATTTGACACGGTTCACGTAACGTAATGGCAAAAGGGCTCGGGCTCGTAACAGCTGTCAGCTAGTGCCAATGGCGAATTTTAGATTTGCGTGTCAACTCCCTTAGAATTGGAATTTTTCATTTATCGAGCTTTAGTCCTATAGCTATTAAGTCATAGTATTGCATAGCATTATTATTTTTTAAATAAAAATAAATTAAGGTCAGGGCATTTCAGTTTGAAATTAGCATTGCGGACCCTATGATCGTCAAACCGGAACTAGATCAGAGAGACCCATTTTCGGCCAAAAACAGGGCGCGAGCTCGGCCAATGGGATGCTCGCGTGCTTGGATGCTCTTTTCATAGTCTTGAAGAAAGCGCTGGTGTTTGCACGACGCCTTTTCCGGAAGTCAAGTTGCCGATCGCTGGAAATTTTTGGATAGCAACATGAAGCCAGCCACTAATCGTCTTAGGTGCAAATGCATCAAGGCAATCGTCGAATTGAAATGCAGTTTATGAAATTGAGTTAGGTTTTCAACAAATGAGAAGCCTTGAGCTCTCTTGTCCGTCCGCGTGAAGGCACTGTATTTCGGTATTTAAGGAAATGGACATTTGTAATCTTGGTCCCAAAACCACTGCAGATCGGCGGGATGTAATGCCATTTCTAGAGCAGGCGCGTGTTTAGCCGAGTAGCTGATAAGCTGAATCTAAAGAAGTTGTGGGTCGGGAAGAAAATTAATAAATTATCAAGGTTTTTAGGAACCCGTGGAACTCACACTAGGTTTTCCTCATTCATTGCGTAGGCTAAGAAATGTTGGGCTTAAGAGCTACGACTAATTCTCATTAATCTTCTTGGGGTCTAAATCATTTTAGGATCCCTTCCCCCTAAGATCTTATTAGCTAAACTATCTTTAGACTACATTTTAGTTTATATACTTTACTAATCTAAAGCTTAACATGACTTGGTAGTTTTAGTCAGGTAGTTTTAGTTTCAACCTTGCGTAATGTATTATTTTCGGAGCCCTCTTTGTCACAAAAGAAACAATTTTTCGCGTCGTTTTTGTTTTTTTGCTGGCACAGCCGAACGTGTAATAGGCGCCGAAGTGCTAACAGAGGGAGGATTATTTGCAACTGTACTTTTCTGTTATAACTTTCACGTGTAAGAGCGTGAATTGTTTTTTTTGTTGTTGTTGTCTTATAACAGGACAGGTGCCAAGTTGTATTGTTTAGGATCAAGCTTTCTGCATTGTCATTGTCTAATCGTCTACTCTTAGGGTGCATGGCTACTGGCCAATACCCAACAAACACATTCTGATTGTGCTTCTTCTCTTCCGAGGATACAACCCGTAATCATAGTCAGACGACTCACGAATACAAGTTAGAACGTTCACTAAACTGCCAGGCTTTGGATTAATTACTAGCTGTTCATTTTTTAATTTTTGACAAATTAAACACAATTAATAATTTTTGTTGTAATTCTTATAGGTATTGCATATGGTGAGCGTTCTGATTTGGCAAACTCCGTACTAGATTCCAACTATGAAATGAGAAAACAATAAGCGTAATCACACCGTTGTTTAAAGGCCAATTTACTGTTATTGTGAATACCGACACTAGTTTTAGGTCTGAACGCTTTACTCTGATACTACATATGCTTACGAGTACAACATGATTGTTATCGAAATTTATCTCAATCTTGCCTCAAACGATGACGTACGACGTATATGCCGGTGAACAATGTTCAAACGTCGTATTATAATCGCCGCCTAACGACAAACTGCGGAAGTTATCCTTACTGCCACTAGCTGCATCAGCATCACAATGGCAGCATCCTAGTGAAATGCGTTCGCATCAGCGTTGATATTTCGGGAACCATTCAACCGATTTTCAATTTCCATAGCTTATTTTAAAGATAACAGAATTTAAATTCTAATTGCCATGAAAGCAATGCGCCTGTCTCGTTGTTTGGCCATTATTTCCAACTAAGCATAAAAATTTGAGTAAAAAATCAGGTACTTTTTATGTTTGCGAGTCTATACCGTCAAATCCTTTGCATTTGTGGTATTGACTCGTAGGACTTTAACGGTAGTGCATCGTAATAGCTTTAAAACGATCTATAGAAAAAGTAAATCGGTCAAGTGGTTGCAGAGATATAAGTGTTTATTTACCAATGTCAGCGGCCATTTTGATGTCATATCGCCACTTCCGGCTGCATACGAGGATGACACCATGGTGCAAAAGAAAGCTGGCATGGTGTAGAACAAGATTATACAACTTATTTGTTTGCTTCCTTAAACTGCACACGGGATCCTTTTTTATGCCCTATGGCAATGCACTAAGAGGTTTGCTGGCAGGTTTGAAAAGCTACTGTTTCAGTAATTTCTGCAGAGGTTTGCTGGCTGAAACGAAAACAAGTGAGCAGTCAACGGGCACACCACGGACTCAAAACTTTATTCAATTCCTCAAGTTTGATGGAAATTAAGTCTTACTGCAAGAAGCAAGAGAACAACAGCAAAAAGCCAAAGCAGGGGTAAATTGTAAGTGCAGTCGTTCAGGTGCAAATTGTTTTTATATACTTAAAGGTTGAGTAGCTGAAGTTTAGTGACTTTATGGTTTAAAATTGTGTGAAAAAACAACGCTTGCGAGACCAGGACTAAAATTTTAAAATAGGGATATTTGCATTGACAGGGGATTCTGACTTAAATTTATTTCTGGAAACTTTGGGGTAAAAAGGTAAATTTTCCAGTCGGTTTAAATACTTTTACGAAAAAAGAAATTTGTAGGCCTGTGTTAGCCTGGCTAGTTTAAATTTCAGTTTAAATAGAGAATAACTGTTTGTAGGCCTGTGTTCACCTAGCTAGTTTAAATTTCAGTTTAAATAGCGAATAACTGTTGTAGGCCCGTGTTAGCTTAACTAGATTAAATTTATTTTTATTAGTGATTAGCTGCAAGTTTATTTTAAGTTTAAACTTGGTGTTTACAGTTTAGTAAACATACTTTTCCAACTGATGCTTTTCTCGCAGTGGGTCGTGAACCCAGCATTAACACAGTAAAAAACAGGTAAAAATGGATGCACAAACCATTTGTGAACCCTGTACAGTAAAAGAGTTACAAAAAATCTGTGTTGACACCGGAATAGGTAACAGTGGTGTAAAATCCACGACTATAACCAAAATCCAGAATGGTATTGACAAATTGATAGATAATTTAAATGATTGTCGTACGCCATTAAGGGAAGCCAAACAACAAAACGAGAGGGAACGGGATGAAGCTATAAAATAGAAGCATCTTAAACTTCTCGAGGCTGAAAATGAAAGGCTAGGTTAACCCAATTAGTGAATATTCAGTGTCAAGAAGCCGAGTTAGCTAAGCAGCAACTCGAATTAACCAAAAGCCAGCAAGAGACTCAGCAGATGGTACTTTACACTCAGTTTCAATTAAAACAACAAGAAAATGAGTTAAAGAAAAAGGAATTACAGCTAATGGAAAAACAGCCAGTTGTTTCTAGAGAGCCTAATACTCAAAATTGTGGCCATAGGAACTTGCATAAATTAATGCCAGTAAAGGGAGAAGAAAAGAGCCAGGATATTAGTGAATCCTTGGTCCAGTTAGAGAGAACAGCTAAACAAGCAAAGGTTCTACCCGAAGAGTACACTCTAGAGCTACAGCATCTTATAGGCACGGTATTCACTCAAGTATGCGCTAGGTTAAGCGAGAGTAATGCAGCAATAACGACAAAGTTAACTTTTAAACATCGCAAAATGCCTGAAAATTGAGTTAAACTATTTTTAACTGGTTCTAGCCGTTAAAACCCAACCGAAAGTTGTTTACCTTCAACGTTAAATAGTTAACCTGTAACTTGTTTTGATATTTGCCATAAATAAATGTCCTATGTTGGAAATCGACTTCTTTTATTCTGACTTCTGCATGAATAAATTAAGCACATTTTAAATCAAAACAGAGTTATGATTCTCATAACAGAGTTATGGTCTCATTCGCGAATGAGTGGTGGCAGTTCTACCAGGATCGTCGAGAGGAAGGAGAATACTGCCAGTTAGGATAAATGTTACGGCCCCTTAGGGACTTTAGCTAGGCTCCGTAATCATATGTTTCTAAAGTTTACTGACACTTTAGGATTTCTGACTGGTTAAAAACAATCTACCCCAAAACAAAACTTGTTAAGGATTGCGGCCAAGCTTTTGGGCCGTGTGAAGTAATGATATCAAACGCTAAGCTCTTTCGCCAAGCTAATCCCACCGAGTAATAGTTCGAAGGTTAAATGAAATGTGTGAAAATTGCTTACAGCACAATTTTCAATTATTTCATTTAACGTTTGAAGTATTAGTCGGTGGAATTAGCTTAGCGAAAAAGCTTGGCGTTTGATATCACGACTTCACACAGCCCAAAAGCTTGGCTGGAATCCTTAACAAATTTTGTTTTGGGGTAGATATCAGTAATTTTTGGTCCAAATTGATGAAATCCATTTTGAAATGGCAATCTAGTTTTCTGGTCAATTTCTTTTTCTTCTTTTATTTTTTGGTTTCGTTAGATTTTGAGGACAGCAGTCACATTTTTTTTCCTTTGATTAGCATTTTTATTAGTATTGCAGTATCTTCTTGCAAACGCATGAATTTATTTATTTGTCAGTTTGTCATTGTTGCATAAAAACAATGTTTAAAACAAAGTAAAAGAATCAATTTGGACCTTTGGAGCTCCCTTACCCCTGAACCACTTGACCAATTAGAAAGGTCCATATGAAAAGGGCACATCTCCAGAGCAAGACCTGTAAAATGAGCTAAGAACCAGCTTTATTTACCGATTCGAAGAATTTATTTTCGTGATACTAAAAAAAGTGTTAGTAGTAGTAAGAATTAGGCAAATATCAACGTTATTCACGTCGTTTTTTCAACAAGAAAACGTTAAGCTATGGGTCTAACAGTCACTTTTATGTTGTCAGGCGACCAAAGACTCCCAATCAAACAAGTTTCAGCCGTTTCTGTCGTATTGTTATTTATCCTCACATGCCTGAAAACAGCCAAACTTCCTTTGCTGTTAAGACACAACGTGTCTAGTGGTCGCCATGCTCATATATACATATTATTTGGATGATATTTTACTAGACAACAAATTCAATTTTTACAGTCAACATTACGTAAACAGACTTTCCATCAGACCACAAACCATCCCTCATAGTATACTTTTCTAAATGTGAAACCCTCCTTTCTTTTTTTCTGTTGTAGTTTGCCCCACTTCCTGTTTCGCTCAATCCTGATGTCAACTACCAGTATGTCTGGTTCCTGCTGTCTACTTCCTGTTTGACTCATTCCTGCTCTCAACACTGCAGGCTCCATATCTATTTATTTTTTCCCTTTGATTAATGGGACCAGTGGCATTATGTCCCGAAATATCAGTTGCCAGTGCGTTTTTATCTTGTCCTGTGCGTTGTGCCAAGTGTTTGTAATGTTTGTAACTTACGTACGCAGATTTTTATCTAGTTCTTCAATTTAACCTATAAAAATTGAAAATCGGTCCTTTGGTTCGATCTCTATGTGAGAACAAAATTTCCCCAACAAGAAGAACAACAACATTAATTGTAGTAACATTAAAATAGCGTTCAAAATTTCCTAGGCCTCCTTCACATCTGTTTTAAGCTATAAAACTTGAGCATCGGTTCATTGGTCTGATATCCAGGCATAGTAACAGCAATTACGGGCCAGAATTTGAGCTAATCATGCACATCTAGCTAACAGCCGTTAAAGTCAATTCTTAGCTTATATATCGAGCTTGCTATAGAACTTCTCGAGATACCTTCTAAGGCGCATTCCTGTGTCCCCACCACATTCACCTGTATGTCATTAGGCTTATGGAGAGGACATGGGGAGGCACTGGGGGCCTTGCGTGTATCTAATGGGGGTTCATATGTAGTTCGATTTCTACTGCTACAATGCATGTTTTAGTACGTTAAGAAAAGAAATTTTCTGCCATAGATGATTCATGGGGGTGCAGGGGGCCGAGGAGGGGGGTGGGCGCTGGGGAAGCCTTTGGTGGTATTTCATGGAGGTCCATAGTTAGTTTAATTTCAACTGCTAATATGAACAGGTTTACCACAATGCATTAGTTGGTTACCAGCCTCATGGAGCGAGAATAGGGGTTGGTGCGCTGTTTGGAGCCTTGTGGGATTTCACGGGAGTTTCGTAGCTAGCTTGATTTGTAGTGCTAACAATGACTTATGCACTAAATTTCATTCATTTAGGACTGTCTGCAAGAATTTGTTGGTCAGGCCTCAGCGAGGCTGCCAGGGGTGGGAGGCGTTTAGGTGCCTTGGAGAGTATCCGAAAAGAGTTCCATAGCTAGTTCGATTTGTACTACTTTGAATGACTAGTGAACCATATTTCATGCCTTTAGCTCGATATGCAATAATTTGTTGGTCAACTCTCAGTGAGGGGAAGAGCCTTGTGGATATTTCATGGGGCTTCCATGACTGGTTCGATGTGTAATGCTAAGAATGACTTGTGTGCCACAATTCAAGCTTTTAGCTCGATCTACAATAATTTGCTGGCCAAGCATCAGCGATGAGGCACAAGAGATGCTGGGGTCGTTTGGGGTATTTCATGGGAGTTCCATTGCAGGTTTGATTTTTACTGCAAAGAATGACTTGCGTACCAAAGTTCACTTTCAAGAATTTATTGGTGTAGCCTCAGGGGATATGGGGGGAGGGGGAACCCTAGGAGTTTTGGGGGGTATTTAATGGAGAGTTCCATGAAAGATTCGATTTGTGCTGCTAAGTATGACTCGTGTACAAAATTTCATGCTTTTAGCTCGATCTGAAAGAATTTATTGGTCAAACCTCAGTGAGGGTTCCATGGCTGGTTCGATTTGTACTTCTAAGAATGACTTGTGTAACAAATTTCAAACTTTTAGCTCTATTAGCATGGATTTTTTGATCAAGGCGCACAGAGGGGGCAGAGGTTGGGCGCCATAGACTTTGGGGGGGTATATCATGAGGCTTCCATGGCTGATTCGGTTTGTGCTGCTAAGAATAACTTGTGTACCACATTTCATGTTTTTAGCTTGATCTGCAAGAATGTGTTGCCCAAGCCTCAGGGAGCGGGCACAGGGGGGTGCTAGGGGCAGGGTTCGTGGCCTTGGGACATTTTGTGGGGGTCCATGGATGATTCGATTTGAACTGCTAAGGAAAACTTATGTACCAAATTTCGTGGATTTGAATGATTTTGTGTACTCCATTTAATGATTACAGCCCAGTGCTCTATGATAATACATATTAGGCCCCAAAAATAGAAAATCGTTCATTGGTTCGATCTCTGGGGGAGATAAACTTTGCTAGCCCATTGGCTTTTCGTCACAAGAATATTGTAGTAACATTAAAACAACATTCAAAAGACCTTAGGCCATGTCCATACAGACGTTTAAAGCTATAAAACTTGAAAATCGGTTTATTAGTTCGATCTCCAGGTGAGGGCAAAGAGTCCCGACAAAAAGAACAACGACAAAAACAACAAAAACAACAACAGGTCATACTATGGACCCACGAATGCTTCGAATGTTGTCATTAACATTTGTCATGGCGTGAAATAGTTACGACACGACCCCAAATACCGAATTTTGTTGGTCTATAGGTCAGGTCTGGGCGAAATTATAGAAGTTCAAAGTTTGACCTTTAACATAAAAATTCATGATGAGGTTTACATAAGGACCACAGTCGCAATCCTTAATTTGTGGGTTGTTGAATAGTGTTTGTAGCCATCCAATCATGACCATTGATAATCCAATTACTCGCATTTGTCCTTCAGTTGCTGACAAATAATGGCTTTGTATTATGCCAAGTTCTTATGTGTATTACTTGACTTGTATCATAACTAGATCTTTATTTGCGGGTTGTTGTCTAATGTTTGTAGCCAATCCATCAATTCCACTGTGATCACCCAGCATTACTCTCAAATTTTTCCATCCGTTGCTTAAAAAATAATAGCTTTGTACTCTGAAAAGTTCTTCTGTGTATTACTTGTGAGTTGTATCATGTTTTCATCTTTATATGTGGGTTGTTGAATAATGTTTGTAGTCAATCCAATCAAGTCCACTGTGATCATCCAGCATTACTTACATTTGTCCTTCAGATGTTTAAAAATAATGACTTTGTGTTCTTTAGCAATTCTGTCAAGTTCTTGTGTGAATTATAACTTATATCAAAATTTTCATCTGTTTTTGTGGGTTGTCGAAAGATGTTTCTAGCCAATTCATTTATTTCCACTGTGATCACCCAGCATTACTCTCTCATTTCCCGTTACTTCCAGTGCTTAAAAATAATGGACTTGCATTCTTTAGCAATTCTGTCAAGTTCTTATGTGTATTCCTTATAACTTGTATCATCTTTTCAGGGAAAGTTCTGTATGCCAATTTCAGCTCCGATTTTAACTCCGATTCTAACAACAGTAACATAGAATTACAAAGTGAAGAATACCGTTCTAGTCCCTCTGGAAGCTGCTTTCATTTTTGGTTTGTCATGCAAGATGGGCACTTCTCCATGGCACGTGGTAATTTGGACAGTGGCTTGAGTTTTAAGGTGTTAGTCACTTACACAACCGGTAATGGGGATATGGAAACAATGGACGTTAGAACATTGAGAGGGGATTGGAAATATGGACAGATTTCAGTGCTTGCAGATATGAATTTTCAGGTAAGTTGACAAAACGTCGTGCTTGTTGCAGATGTTTGAAAATACATGTATATTCAAACTATAAAAAAAGGTTATTTACATTATTTAAGGAATTTTAATAACATCATATCAAGCGCTTATACACTATACAGGGTAGTCCACAAAAAACTGACGACCCAAAATTTTCTAAGTTCAACTTCTCAGAACCAGGAGAGGACAGACATCTTAAAGTTTCATTAGATTTGATTTCTGTCCTCTCCTGGTTCTGAGGGATGCTAACTAGAAAAGTTGGACTAAAAAATTTAGCGTCGTTAGTTTTTTGTGGACCACCCTGTAGAAAGATAGAAATGACGAGCGATAATATTAAGACTGACCAAGCATATGATGGGAACAGAGATCCACCTGGTGATGAATCAGAGTTTATCCATTCCTACAAGACGTCATGCGCCACTGGCAATATTTAAACTTTGATAGGGCCAATGTCTATGTAGGTACGATCAGGAGCTTATAAATGTGCAGGAATGAAGAGTGATGTTCAGTATTAAGGCTCTGACCAAGTATATGTCGAGACCAGAGATCCACTCAGTGGTGAATCAGTTTATCCATTCGTACAAAAACGTCATGCGCTACTGACCATATTAAAATTTTGATAGGCCCGATCACTATGTAGGTATAACCAGGAGCTTATGAATACATAAGGAATGACGAGTGAACAATATTAAAGCTCTGACTAAGCATATGACGTGGGCAGAGATCCACTTGTTGGGGAATCAGTGTTTATATGTTCCTACTAAATTGTATGTGCTACTGACCATATTTAAATTTTGATAGTTCCGATCACTTTGTGGGCGTAACCAGGAGGTTATAAACACAACACGTCCTAAAATGCAGGTGTGTCCATGCTGTAACTCTCGCCTTGCATTCAACCACTTAACAAAAAGTCGTGTGGGAAAGAAGCTGCAGATTTAGCTTTCTGGCTTTAAACCAGTTGATTGAACATCACCAAAATCTATTTGCCAAAGAAATGTTAACAGCAGTGTTTTCGTCCATATCACTGGCAATCCGTCTCTCCAGAACTGTTTGGGGTGGTTCTGTCAGTTCTCACCTGCGTGTATTTTGGGCGGAGATTTTAATGCCCACCATCATGATTAGGGTTCACTGCACAACAAGAAGGGACATCACTTGTCCTGTGCCATATGCACCATTGGTCTAGAGATAGTGCAAGATGGTACTCCAGTATTCATTGGGTGGCAAGGGGTGTAGTTCGAGAATCTGTTCTCGACATGTTTCTGTGCTCCCCAGATCTGTGGGAAAAGTGTGAATTTCACGTTTCTGAACGACCTGAGAGGTAGCCACCATTTTCTGATTATGTTGTGTCCAGTGAGTAATGACAAAGTGAGCGTATTAGGCCTTGTACTAAGCCAACTGCTGAAAATTGCTGTTTTACTGATTGGGTTGACACCCAATCCGCTAGTCATAACCATTAAAAACTTACGGTCGGTTGGTTGGTTGGTCGGTTTATTTATATATACGTCTTCTCCTCCGGAAGTAGGAAGGCTAGAAATGTGTGAAAGGTCTCGAAAGACAGGAAATTACTCCGGATTGAGTGAGGAGTGGCTGGGTTATCGTACCTGATCAGATCTGAAAAGAACAACTACGGGAGCCACTTGTGTAGTAGTGTTGAAGCAGCTGGATTGCTTGCTTCTGCCTGGCGCGCACTCTGCACGCAAGATCGCAAGGTTTCGTTAGTGTAGGTATATAGATCGCAGCAACCTGACAGAGTTGATTTGCGTGGGAGAGACCAGGTGAAGCCTTTAATCAGAGGTTTACTAGCATCTGATCTCTTCCAAGTCGTCTTCCATAGCATGGTGCACTTCACTTTGTGCCCGATCACGTTACAGATGTCCCGTTTGTTTTGTCACAGCTGCAGGCCGCGCTTGTTAAGTGCAGAAGAACCAGTGCACCGGTGTTGACCGTGTTTCCTATGGGGACATTCAGCATCGGCTTGATTAGACCTGCTACTTCTTTTTCAGGGGCTCCCGCATGGCGCCCCGTTACCCCGATCAAGGCTTTTCATCATCTTAGCTTCGGTACAGAAGACTGGCTTGGATAGGTCATTTCTAGTCAACTATAGACCGATTGCCCTGCTTCCATGTTTACGTAAAGTCTGAGCATATGCTCATTAAGAGGCTTGCGTGGCATTTAGAATTCCACAACTCCTTCGTTTCTGTACAGTTTGGGTATAGAGAGAACAGGAGTGCCCAAGATGTGCTAATGTATTTCTTGTCTGGAGTTAGAGAAGCGTAGGCTCATGGGAAGGTTGTTTTCGCAGTATTTCTAGATATAAATGTGGCTTACGACCCGGTAAATGTAGACTGGGTTTATGCCACTCTGTGCAAGACGGGAATTGGGAAGAAACTTGTTGATGCAATAACTGCCCTTCTAGGAATGAGGAGGTATGTCAAGAAGGATAGCGGCCACTGGTTTGCTGGGACACACTGAGATCGTGGGTTCCCGCAAGGGATCTGTCTGAACCCGTCGCTTTTCGCTGTGGCGATTAACAATGTCCTCGTAAGAGTTGTCTGCCACTGCTAACATTGTCTGATACATAGATGATGTGGCAATGTGGTTTGTTGGTGATGATCACATGTCGACTGTCCCTCACGTTCAGGCAGCCTTTGATTCTGTCACAGCGAAATTGAGTGTCAGGGGACTCCAGTTGGCACCGGCTAAGACGGAAGTGGTCTTTTTTTTCTTGCATTCTTGCCAGTCAAGAGACGTTGGTTCAGTTCACAGTGAGGGCGTCACTGTAACGTCAAAGTCCTCAGTCAGGTTTCTTGGTATTGTTTTAGACAACTGCTTGAATTGGAACTCAAATGTGCAGTTGTTGAGAAAGAGAGATTTCAGGCTCGCTCCTCCATCCAGAACTGTGCGGAGAGGAGCTCTCATAGCTGCATACGGAGGTTTTATCGGGTCATCCTTAGATTTCCACCTGCCATTCCTCGGTCCGTTCGCTGTCCACAAAGCGCTGAAAGGGATCTGTGGTTCGGATCCGAAGAGTGCCTCTCGGCTCCGTGCTGGGGGATACCTTGTGGAAGTTGCAGACGATGGTCAGGCGAAGAGGCTTTTAAAAGCGAGTGCGCTGGGGTCATGCCCAGTGCATGTCGAGCCGCATCGTACTTTGAACAGCAGCAAGGGGGTCGTGACATGCTTTGATTTGAGGGGTCTCGGTGATGATGCCATCCTGGACGAACTCAAGTCACAGGGTGTTACGGCTGTGAGGCGTTTGACACGGAAAGGCGAGAATGGTGCCCAGCCAACTGACACCTTTTTCCTGACCTTTGATACGCCAGTTGCACCGCAGCACATTACTGCCGGTTACCTGCGCTTGAAGGTCAGGAGTTACGTTCCGAATCCGATGCGGTGTTTCCGCTGTCAACGTTTCGGCCATACCAGCGGCTCGTGTAAAGGTAGGCCTACCTGTGTTTCCTGTGCTCAGGCAGCCCATGAAGGCGCTGACTGTGCTGGCCCGAGGGAGTCCGTCAACTGCGGTGGTCAGTACCAAGCCTCTTCACGGGACTGTCGTGTTTATGTTGAGGAACGTCGAGTGCAGGAACTAAAGGTGAAGGACGGGCTTTCCTACTCGGAGGCCCGAAAGAAAGCCAGGCGACCGGCACCGGCAATGACTCGTTCTTTTGCGCAGGTGTGCAGTGCGCCAACGCCTGGCCCAGTTAGTGAGTCTGCTGATTTGGCAGATTTACGCTCTGAGCTCAGGTCTTTGACGATGACGGTGGGCAAGCTTATTACTTTGTTGACCCAGCAACATCCATCTCTGCAGGGTCTTTTGGGTCCTTCGGACCCGGTTGCTGCTTTGCCGTCGACATATGCCCAGCCTGCAAATGCTTCTGGTCCTGCTGCTGTTCCTGCTGCTGTAACTGTTCCCAAGCAGGATGGGGCTTCAGCTAAGCCTCCGCCTGCCCGGAGTGAACAACAGAAAAAGTTGAAGAAAAAGGTTCCTGCTGGTGAGGCCTCATCACCACCCGTGAGGACGTCGCTACCAGGAGAGAAAGTGAAACTGTCGTTGAACGGCCAGCTTGCTGAGGGGTCCATTGTGTCCCCTCAACATCTTGATACTACTTTGCCCATGGAACAGGGAGAGATTTCCTGTTCCAATTCTCCAGAACTTTTTCCTCCTTCCGAGGACAACTTCGTTCTGAACCTCACTCCATCTTTTGATTCGGGTGAGGATTTGGATGTTTTCGGATCGCCCAGAGGAGGAGTTGAGGAGAATGATTCAGTCTTCAGCCCGCCCTAATGCCTGCGCATGCCATCGTTCAGTGGAACTGCCAAAGTTATCGGACCCATGCCGAAGAGCTGCGGCTGCTTTTGTCGCATTGGCGACCTCTGTGCTGCTGTCTACAGGAAACCTGCTTTAAGTCGTCAGATAATCCGGTTGTTCGAGGTTATTCTGTCTACCGTCTGGATGCTGACCCTGTGCCACGTGCACATGGTGGTGTTGCAGTGCTGGTTCAACACTCTCAGCCGCATGCCAGTGTGCCTCTGCACACTAGGCTTCAGGCGGTAGCAGTTCGTGTTTCTTTCCATTTGGATATTACTGTCTGTTCGCTTTATTTGCCACCGGATGAGGTCTTTGGGGTTGGTGACCTGGAGGACCTGGTCCGCCAGCTTCCTGCCCCTTTTCTGTTGCTGGGCGACTTTAACAGCCACCATGTCCAGTGGGGGGGGACCTCATACAGACAACAAAGGGAGGATCCTTGAGGAGTGGATGCAGAGGGGGTCTGTTTGCATCCTGAACGATGGAGCCATGACACACTGTAACCTGGCCACGGGCAATTGGTCAGCGGTGGACTTAGCCTTTTGCTCGCTGGCCATCCCAGTTCACTTCACTTGGGGTGTCACTGCCGATCTGCATGGAAGCGATCACCTCCCCATTGTGTTGTCCACAACACAAGGGGGTTCTGTGGCTTCCAGGCCAGCCCGGTGGGCGCTTAAACGTGCTGAATGGTCAGCTTTTGCTGAGGCTGCTGTATTTCAGCGTGCGGTTGAGGACTTTTCTGATGTGGATGAACTTTCCACTCATTTCGCTGACGTGGTCCTTGCTGCTGCTCTTGCTACTATCCCGCGTACGTCCACTCAGCCGCGGCGGGTTTCTGTTCCGTGGTGGACACCTGCTTGCGGGCAGGCCATTCAGGCCCGCCGGCGAGCGTTGCGTGCGTTTACAGTCAGCCCAACTGCTGACAACTTTGTAGCCTTTAAGCGCTGTCGTGCCCGTGCCAGGTTTGTCATCCGTGAGGCTAGACGTGCTTCGTGGGCAGTTTATGTTTCGTCGATCACGCGCTCCACGCCTTCTCAGCAGGTGTGGCGGAAGGTGCACCAGATCTCGGGGAAGACCGTGCCTTCCCCGGTTTCACAGCTGAAGGTGGCGAATACCGTGATCTCTTCTGTGCCGGATATCGCCGACTGTCTTGCGTCTGCGTTTGCGCAGGTTTCGAGTGATAACCATTATGATCCTGGTTTCCTCAGAATAAAGCGTAGTGAAGAGGCTCACCCTCTAGACTTTCGCTCCGACGGGCTAGAGGAGTACAATTTACCGTTCACCAGGCAGGAATTTGTTTCCGCTTTGTCCAAGTCGCATGACTCCGCCCCAGGGCCTGATGATGTTCACTATCAGCTGTTGAAACATCTGCCTCTTGCCTCCCAGCAGTTCTTGCTGGAGATGTTCAACCGTGTGTGGGCAGAAGGCTCTGTTTCGGCAGCGTGGAGGACAGCAGTGGTCATCCCGATTGTGAAACCGGGCAAAGACCCTACTGCTCCTTCCAGTTATCGCCCAATCGCTCTGACAAGCTGTGTCTGTAAACTTATGGAACGGATGGTCAGTGAGAGGTTGGTCTGGGTGCTGGAATCACGCGGATTCTTATCTGCGTCCCAGTGTGGCTTTCGACGTTTTCGGTCAACCATCGATCATCTGGTTGCCCTTGAATCGGATGTGAGGGAGGCTTTTCGCCTGCGTCAACATCTGGTTCAGGTTTTCTTTGACTTGGAGAAGGCTTATGATACGACCTGGCGTTATGGGATTCTCCGTAATCTCTATAACTGTGGCTTGAGGGGACGGATGCCACTGTTGCTTTCCGCTTACCTCTCAGGCCGTTCTTTTCGTGTTCGTGTCGGGGCGGCTCTTTCCCGCCCGTTTGTCTTGGAGAATGGTGTGCCTGAAGGAGGTGTTCTTAGTGTCATCTTGTTTGCTATTGGGATCAACCCCATTGCTCAGGTGTTCGTCGTCGTTTCCATCTTCCGCATGACATTGCGCGTCAGTTGGGCGATAAGTCTGTCCTCCTGTCCGGTGTTTTTCAATTTTTGCAGGAGGTACAGATGTATGACAAGATTTAGATTAGGGGTTTGAATAACATCTCTGTAATGTGTGGTGCAGTGGCAACCCGGACCACTGCACTGTGACTGAGGTTGGCGCTAATGAACAAGTTGTCGACGCGCCATTAAGCCTCAATTCCCCCCCCCCCATTGCTCAGCAAGCTGCTGTTTCCCAGTCATTGTTTGTCGATGACTTCGGCCTGCGCTTTCGAGCAGCTCGCATGCAGACCTGCGAGCGGCAGCTACAGCTGGCGATTAACAAAGTCCAGACCTGGGCGGTCAGTAATGGTTTCCGGTTTTCGCCGGACAAAACTGTGTGCATTCACTTTTGCCGCCAACGAACGCTGCACCCAGATCCTTGCCTGTACTTGGGGCAGGCGCAGATTCCTGTTGTCCCACAGGCACGTTTCCTGGGTCTGGTGTTCGATTCCAGGTTATCTTGGCTTCCACACTTGCGCCAACTTAAAGACAAGTCTTTGCGGGCACTTAACATCTTGCGGGTTCTGTCGGGCACTTCATGGAGTTCCGATCGCGCTGCCATTTTGCGCCTCTACAGAGCCCTTGTCCGCAGCAAACTTGATTATGCGTGCATGGTGTATGGTTCGGCTAGTGACTCGATTCTCCAGATGTTGGACACTGTGCATCACAGTGGCCTGCGTGTGGAGACTGGGGCATTTCGAACTTCTCCAGTGGTCAGCCTCTATGCTGAGGCCTCGGAGCCACCTTTGGCCATTCGTCGGCCAAAGCTGGCCATTCAGTATGCTGTGCGTTTACGTGCTGTGGAATCCAGTCCTGCTTGGTCCATGTTTTTTGGGCCAGACTTGCGAGTCGGTAGACGCAGGGTGGGTAAGGGTGATTTCCGCGATAGGCTCCAGCAGTCCTGTCAGGAGGTAGCCTTTGAAATGCCCAGCATCTTGAGGCTTGGGGGGATGCCAGTAGCCCCTTGGCTTGTCCCAAGTGGTATTTTCATTTTCGCTCTAGCGTCCCTCCCGAAGGGTTCCACTCTACCTGCACGGTACTTACAGGATTTCCGGCGGCTGTGTTCTCAGTACGCCGGTTATCAGCGGCTGTTTACTGATGGGTCGAAGTCAGACGCTGGCGTGGCTTGTGCTTGTGTTTGTAAGGGAGTGACGGTTGCCCATCGCCTTCCATCAGGCTATTCTGTGTTTTCTGCAGAGCTTTTGGCTCTCGGTTTGGCGGTGGAATGGATCCTTGGCCTTCAGGGCTCGCATTTCATTATCTTTAGCGATTCCATGAGTGCCCTGGAGTCCTTGGCGAATTACAATCCTCGGAACCCCTTGACACAACGTGTCCAAGCTTTGCTTTCCCGCTTGCGTGGCCAGCGGAAAACCGTGCTTTTCTGCTGGATCCCGGGCCATGTTGGGATAGGTGGAAATGAGCAAGCGGATTCTGCAGCAAAAGGGGCCCTTTCTGGCCCTCACGGTAGGGATCTCAGGCTTGTTCCCTCGGACGCTTTTCCAACTCTGCGTCTGAGGTTACATGCTTTTTGGCAAGCCTCGTGTGATGGACAGGACGGCAATAAATTACGAGCTATTAAAGGCACTGTTGAAGAATGGCACTCGGCGTGTCGCCGTGAGGAGGTGGTGTTGGCCCGTTTGCGCATTGGTCACACTCGACTTACTCACTGTTTCCTTTTGCGGGGGGTTGACCCTCCTGAATGTTATTGGTGTCGGCGGCCACTTACGGTCCGGCACTTCCTTGTTGATTGTTGCCATCTTGATGGTTTTCGTCGTTTTTTCCATCTTCCGCATGACATTGTGCGTCAATTGGGCGATAAGTCTGTACTCCTGTCCGGTGTTTTTCAATTTTTGCAGGAGGTACAGATGTATGACAAGATTTAGATTAGGGGTTTGAATAATATCTCTGTAATGTGTGGTGCAGTGGCAACCCGGACCACTGCACTGTGACTGAGGTTGGCGCTAATGACCAAGCTGTCGACGCGCCATTAAGCCTCATCTCCCCCCCCCCCCCTCTGTCCTACTCTGGACCATGTCTGGTCTTTACAGGTTGTTGTGAATGACTGCCTTCGTGCTGTCACTGGTTGCCTAGTATCCATGCCAGAACTGCCCCTCCACCACAGGGCCATTGAATTGTTGGTCTCACTCTGCATGCGAGCTTTCAGCAGAGACACAGGCAACCCGCTCTGAAGGATTCTTGCAGACTACTGCACCTTGAGTGATAATGCTCGTTCCATTTTAGGAACGGCCGGTAAAGGAACATCATTGAACCTAGTACTGTCCGATCTGAATCTTTGAGATGTAGCGCATATTTGACCACCATGCCCGTGCACCTGGTGTCCGGATTTTGTGGAGCACTTTAGCCAGCGTCGCACAGATTGCTGAGTCTACTGCGATGTGTCATTCGTTGCTCGGACTAGATCTGGTTGTGTGTATACTGCGATCCCAGCTCTTAAATTAAATGTGAAGCATCGTTTAGGGAGCGTCGACTTCAGCACTATCTGCGAACTTGCTACAATCTCAGTTGCACTGGATGCTGACACATAGACCTGGAATTGCCTTCGGTTACTTTGGTTGTAGACTCCCTTGCCGGTCTGTGTGCTGTGTAGCAGTCCGTTGAGTTACTAACTGTAAGCAACCAACTAATCTTCTCCATTTGTTGGAAGCTGTGGGTTGCGTCTCGCAGATCAGTTGTTGCATTGGAGAGTGTTAAAGGTCATGACGGAAATGTTGGCAACGAGCTTGCTGATGGGTTGGCCGAGATGGCTGTGGAAGACTCTCCAAGTAGTGTCGCCCTGTCAGCAGCGTGACTGAAGAAAGTTGCAGTCTCATGCGAGAGTGGAGTGAAGAGTGGCGAAAGGCGGAGACGGGGAGGGCGCTATTCCCTATACACCCAGTATGCAGCAATCAGTCTGTCCTCGACAGCCTACCAAATTGGTCAGCCTGACTCCTCACAAGGCTGCGGACTGGCCATTCATTGTTGCCCACGCATCAGCACAGACTGGAGTGGATTGGATCGCCTATTTGCACAGTCTGTAGAGTGTAGCATACCACGGAACATCTTCTGCTGTTTTGCAAGAAGACGGGCCAGCGTCGAGCTCTGCGCCAGTGGGTCCGTGCGAATGGGTCAGTGAGCGACCTACTAACGCTCACTAGTGCACGCCCTGGAATTAGGCTACGAGCAATCGCGAGTTTTTTTACAGTAATAAAGGTTAGGTTGTACATTTCGTTTCCTTGGGTGCCTAGCTGTGAGAAGGCAGTGCTTGTACACAGCAGTTAGTTTGAGTGTGATTTACAATCGGTATTTGCTTGTCATACAGTGATTATCATCGGGCAATACGCATCGAGCTAGACTCGTACTCAGTGGTCGTTCTCCACTCCACTCCACTTCTAGTGCATAGTAATAGACTCAAATACTACTTGTGCACAGTGGGTATCTTTACGTATTGTGTACACAGTGGTTTTTTTGTCATTGATTGTGTGTTGTACGGAGGTCATATTTTTTTTCAGAAGGAATTTTATCTTTTTATATCTTGGAGGTCATATCTTTTCAGGCGGTATCTTAGTTCATTGTTTGTGCTCGGTTATTCCTCAATGTTTCTAGCATTTGTTGTTCACAAAGTGCTTGCTCCTGAACGCTTCTAGCGTTTCATGAGTTGCTTGTACAAAGTACTTAATCTAATGCCTTTCACACGGCGACTATTATCAGAAAATTGTTGTACATTGTCGTGTTCTTCCTCTAGGGGTCATGGACTTTTACCCGGAGAGACTGGTACAAAATCAGGGGTCGAATTTCCAAATTTTGATCTGGGTGCAAATTTGTACCCCAAATCTGTTGCTGGGGTTCACAAAAAGTCTTTGCAGTGCAAAACCAAAATGTAAACCTACAATGTGGTCTCCTATTTTATAGCCATAGAAAATTCTAACATTCAGCATCTCAATAATAAGTACAGTTTTCCTGCATTTTGCTTAAAACTGACTTAATTTCGCTGTTCAACTGAAAATCTATACACATAGTTTAATAAAAAGTAGTAAAAACTGGAGTTTAACTAATTTGAAAGGAATGGTACCACAGGAAATCTAATTCCAAGCTGTTTAAAATGCTGCAAACTGCAAGTCTGTAGCTGGTGCAGTTCAAAGGTTATGGAAAATTCAACTTTGGTGTGCAATTTTGCACTCCACGAGTTGCTTCTGGAGTGCAAAGTGCGATTTTGGAGTGCAGTTTGCCCCTGTGCATCCGAATATTTCCACCCCTGCAAAATGGTCATTTTTGGCATGGCTGGATTATAGTGTGAAGTGTGTGAAATGTTATTTGTTACTCGTTTTCTAGTATTATGTCAAGGCGCATGGCTGTGGGCCAAGGCCTGCGAATACCAATCATTCAATCGAATAAATATTGTCGGCATGGGCCCATAGGCTCTTCAATAAAATCAGTTAAATCAGTTAATTCTTTGTTGATAACCAAAATGGACGATCATGGTTTTCCCCTTTAGTACCACAGTTTTAAACCAAGGGTGCTTAGTGTCTAGGCCTCAAAATTGGACGGCCGACCTGACTGAATGAATTAATTAGTCCGTCATTGCGGGCTTCGGTAGGCCAGTTAAATTGTTCCAAATTGTTTTCCTCGATTACTACAACTGCCTGCGACAATGAAGAATCAACTATGATTCAACTACCAGTTGACACGTGGTTCATCTAGGCATATACTAGTGAGTTTCCATATGAAGTAATAGACATGGATAAAGCATGGATGAAGCATGGACATAAATATGCAATTCTAATGCTCCATTTTTTAACAAACAAAATTCGTGGAGAATGAACATACGCATGATAAATTAGGCTGGACCAACGACAATATAAAGAAAGCGAAAAAAGCCAACAAATTAACTGAGCAAAAAAGCGCTTTGTTGTTTAGAAAAAGCATTAGATCTCGTACCTTCATGGAACTCACAGCTGCAAAAGCACACAAATAACAAATACGGATTAGCGTTCACTCAAACAAAGCTAACTACAATTCGAAATACAATTCAAAAGAACAAACCAAAACAAAACAAATCGCTAAATAATAAAACGCCAGCTTAATACACAAATTAAACACACCCACACACTCACTGACATGTCCCATTTTAAAAACAAACTGTGTACACTGTTCGATATTACTAAGGGAAAAAATAATCCTGGTTCATTGGAATTCGACAAAACAAACACCCCTTAACATGAAAGAACATGTATGTTTCGCACATTACAAAGGCACACACAAAATACACATAACCAGTCACACCAAACAGAATTAAAATGGAGATCCACTAACTAAGAAAACTAAAAAGAAAGTATCAAAACGACTGTATACAACGCAAATTAAACACAGCCACTCGGCCAAGCACACGTGGCAAGTGTCCGAACCTGTGGTTCCTCTCGTACTGAGCAGGATTACTAACTCCCACAGACGTATAGACCCATGTGTCTATTTTTTCCTCTTTCTTTCCAATTTTACATTAGCCCCTTTCAAATACAAATTGCGTTCAAATTACTAATGAATAAAAACAATCCTTGTCTCCTGGAATTGGAATTCAAATCATAGTCCGTTTCATTCGAATGAACTCGGTTAATGACAAAATATATTTATATATCTATTTATTTTTGTGCTTTCACAGCTGTGAGTTCAACACAAAGAGAGTGACGAAGAAAATGAAAGAATGTTCAAAATCATACTTAAAGTAATATCGTTGTCATTAAAGAACTCATTCTTACCTTGTTTTAATGCCAGTATTCGTCTGTTGCAGATTTTAACTAAAATTTAGTTTCAGTTATGATCGACTTTTCTGACCTTCACAGCTGTATATCTATTAGAGTGTTGCCAAGAAGAAATGTGTAAATTTTAACGCAAAAATTAATAAAGCGATGAATAATGGTAAAAAGAAACGTTATTTGAATGTGAAGTAATATTTTTATTGTTACTTTAGCCATTATGAGCTGACAGAGGCTTTTTTTGTAAACCTGAACTGAAAATTTGTGAACTGATTCATACCAAGTTAGCCATGTTCGACTATTGTGAACCTCTCCCACTCACATGAATTTGTTGAGGACTGCCTATTAACGTGAAAGAGAGTATCTTAACTTTAGATCAATAGTTTTACGTGGACATTTGCTGTGCCACATTAATTTAGTGATCTGCACTGTATTGCTTTTTGTTTGAAAGGCAATTTATGGCATGCCATCAGATTTTTTATTAAACATTTTTCATTATCGCATTTTAATTTTCATTATCGACCTGAATATCTGTTAACGGAAATACACGGTCGATAATGGAAAAAAAATTTCGATAATGAAAAATATTTTCCGTTCACGGAAAACATTTTTCATTATCAGGATTTAATTTTAATTATCGGATGCCGAATTTTTAAGAATTAAAATTTCTGTGGAGGCAGTGAACTGAATTCTTCTTAACGAAAACTAAATCTGTATTAAAGGAAATGTGAAGAATAACACGCGTGTTCTGAATTAAAGGAAATTGATTTACCGTGAACGAAAAATCTTTTTTCGTTAACGAAAAATGAAGTTTCGATAATGGAAAATGAAGTTTCGATAATGAAAAATCGGCGATTGGCCAAAGATGGCGCTGGTGTGCTGCACGCACCACTCAGATAACTCAGACGAATTCTTTTACCTTTAGGGTTTGTTGCTGCCGCTGGATGGCGGCACACGCAGAGGAGAAAGGAAGTTTCTGTTCTGGCTAGCGCTATATGTTGATAATGTTGTGGTGTATTTAAGCAGCATTTAAGCAAGACTTTATAGGTTTTAAACAAAAATCTAGACCAAAACCATGTCTACTTCTGCATTGCATACGTTTGTACAGGGTGTCCCACTTAAAACAAACTATTTAAAAAAAATCATATCTCAAAAACCATTACTACAACAACATTTCTACAATAACAGCTCCAAGCCCTCGTGGAAGTCGCCATTTTTGACGACGCGTGCGAGTTTGAGAAGCTAGTCCTAATGTGCCAAGGCCAATACAGATAACGTCTTCTTACTTCGCTAATAACATTCTGGTTTCGATAATGAAAATTCTGGTTTCGATAATGAAAATTCTGGTTTCGATAAGGAAAATTGAGGTTTCGAAAATAGAAAATCATTTTCCGTTAACGGAAATTCAATTTTCGTTAACGGAAAATGATTTTCATGTGATAGATAATATTTTTTAAATTTTCCATTGAAATGATGTTTCAAAAATTCATTTCACATTATCGGAATTTCCGTTAACAACAAATGAATATCCATGAAGTGCAATTACGATTATTTGTCGATAATAAAAAATGTTTTCCGTGAACGGAAAATATTTTTCATTATCTGAATTTAATTTCCATTATCGCCCATGTATTTCCGTTAACGGATATTCAGTTCGATAATAAAAATTAAAATGCGATAATGAAAAATATTTAATAAAAAATCTGATGGCATGCCATAGCAATGCAGTAAAGTCTAATAACACTTAAAACTTGAAATGTCAGTGAAACTGGTGATCACTCATCACGTAAAACAGTTCTGCTACATAACAGTTTAGTGTGTAGCATTGACAGAATTTTTGCTCGATGCAATATTATTCAGTAGAATTAAAGAAAATTGCTTCCATTTCAGATTACTATGATTGGGAGCCACATAAGTGGTTTGTATCCCGTTCTCATGATTGACGACTTATCATTTTCTAACACTACTTGTATGGAGTACAGCAGTTGCGATTTTGAAAATGATTGGTGTGGGTGGACTCAACCTTATAGCTTTTACGGGGTGAAATGGCTGAGGAACAGTGGTAGGACAAAGTCAGACTATACTGGACCAAATGCAGATCATACACTTGGTAGCCAAGGTATTGATTATGGTGAGTAAATTAACATGTTTAATATTCAACATTAGTAGTTCTTGAATGGTACGCCAGGTAATATTAGGGATGAAGTATTGGATGTCTAGTATCAGGTTAATTCATAACTGAATCATTACCAATGATGGTCAAGATGTGTTTTAGGCTATGATGGCTTTCGTGTCTCAGATGAATATGGTTGTCGCACCCTAACAGGTCAATTTCTGGGGCAAAATTGCACAAAATCGTTCATTGTTTTTTTTTATTTTTGGTTGTTTGAAATTACTAACGCCTTTAAAAATTGGGTTTATTTTTTTGTTAAGTACGCTCAAGCACAACCAAATATACGGTTGAAAACAGGTTCCTAGAATTGAATTGGCTCCAATATGAAAACTATAAAAACACGGTAAAACAGACAATTCTCTAGTTCGCCATATTGGAGAAAGTGCGTCGTGGGCACCAGTGCTGTTATCCATTAATGGTAACATCACATTTGATATCTTTCTATTGAACAATGTTTGATTTACTTAGCCAATGTAAAATATTCAATTAATGAAGCAGGAAATATGTAAACACATATCTGAACTAAACGAAAACTGGGCAAGGGCAAGCGAAAATTATTATTATTTTTCATCCCAAAACTTTAAAATTGAATGAACCAAATCATTAGTTTTGTATGGTTAAATAATTATTGTGCAGCATAATATTCAATATTCATATTTTTCAAAGAAATGAATTCCCCTCCCAAATGTACTTAAATTAGAATTGCTTATAAATAAAAACAAGTACTGAAATTAAAGTTGATGAGAAATTAAAAAAAAAAACGGTAAAAATGATATACAAATTTAAATGCGCTTGCTATCAGTTTGTCACGTGTGGATTGGTTAATAATTTCTGGGTTTATCAGTACTATTCCTGGCCACATCCGATTTAGGCCAAAATTTATACAAGTTGTTTACTTTTAGGTCCCTGGTTCGATCCCGGGTTTCGGCACCACTTTGTTGCACCATCAAACTTGACACTGAATTAACGGCAACAAGAAACGAACATTTACTTACTGTAAACGGTTTGTCTACAACTTACAAGCATCTTGCATGACTACAATGCTTAACGTTAAACAATACAAAAACTACAGACATGAGCTATTTGCTCGTGCACTAATGTGGCCATGCCACAATAAAATACTTTACAGGTAAATAAGGCAGCTGACTAGCAATTTCTACAACAATATAAATCTGGGACACCTCAAACTCGCGAAGAGTGAATTTTGATGCCTTTCTGTAAAAATTAAAACATAAACAGTAAATATTACCAATTGTAATGTCGCGCGTTAGGCCTAACTGACTTGTACGATGTGAAAACTTTCATTTAATGTTTTTAATCATGCTTTAAATTCAGTTAACCTCGTAAGGTATATTTTGTGATCATCGATCTATAATTCCGCATCCTGAGTGTTTTTCTGCTGTTCGCAGCAATCTGAACCGATATCGACAGTTTAGCAGCTCTACGATGAAGATACGGCTGGACTTTCTCTTTCTTGTTCCACTCTCACGCTCTATTGCGATGCTGCCCTCCAGCCATAGCATTAAATTTTTAGTGAACATGGCCTGTTTGCCATAGCAACTGGTACTTGCAGCGGCAGATATGGGAAGTTCACCTGCTAATGTATACAGACGCCACTTGCAGGGTTAATCATTGTAGTATTATAGAAGATTAAAGTTGCGAGCAATGGTAGAAAATGACACAAGAGGCCCACTGACAGGGCCGAAAATCCTCGCAAGCAAGAACACAACACACGTTATTAAATTTTCAGCACTTGTAATTTATGTGTCTTGATCACAAACTCACACAAGCAAAACAAAGTGAAAATGTTGCCACACTGGTGCTGTGTAAACTGCTTTCCCATTTCCACGGATTGTTTTGCTTGTTTGAGTTTGTGATAAAGGCACACAATTACGAGTGCTGAAAATTTAAGAACATATGTTGTGTTCTTGCCTACGAGGATTTCCGGCCCTGTCAGTGGGCCTCTTGTGTCACATTTTAGTATTAGTAAAGTAAACAAAAATGACATAAATGAAATCGGTTTATTACGTATATCTTCTGTGCATTTATTCTTGGAAGTGGCTATTTACAGGTACAGTACCTGCAAACAACTGGCTATTTACAGGTACTATACCTGTAAGTAATCGACAGGTACTGTACCGGTGGCAGTTGTTTGCAGGTACTGTACCTGTAAATAGCCAGTTCCTAAAAAATAAGATGGATTTAAAAAATAAGATGAGTGCTCCATAGGCTGTTGCTATTTTGAAAAACAAAACGGCTGTCCACATAGGTAGTCTTCTTGAAAAACACTATGGTAGTTTTAATCTGAATTCTCCTTGTGATGTCACCCCATCGTCATATGAATGGAAGTGACATCATCCAACGTTCTCGTCTAAGTTTTGGGATGTCCCTAACTACAATGCATAAATTCTACCTAATCTACATAATTAAAATCATATGATGTGCGTGCGTGCGTGTTTGTTTGTACCTCTACTCCTCTGGAACCAAAGCACCTACAAATATGGGAGTAGAACCAAACGAAAGATAATTAAATTTCGCTTTAAATATAGGCCTATTTTCATCGCTGCAACTTGATATTATCACTCTCAACGAAGCGAAAGAACCTGAAAAACTAACGTCAAAGTTTTTTTTATCTGCATGATGTTTCTTCACGACGGTTGTTCATGACGGTTCATGACGTCATAGTTTGTTCATGAAAACCTTCTCGAGCAAAGTGAGATGATCTGGAAAAGGATGCACGGACGACGTATTTTGCAACACACCACATATACATCTTAAAATCGGTTTTGTATTCACTGGCGTGATGCATGGAAAAATCGAAACAATAGATTTGGTTTTAAAACTTTGTCAAACAGTCGTGTTTCTGAAGAATGGAAGGAAGGAAGGAAGAAATGATGAATGGAAAGATGAAAGGACTATGAAAAAAAGGAAGGAAGGATGTGAGAATGGAAGGATGAATGGAAGGATGGAAGGAAGGAAGGAAGGATGGAAGAAACGAAGGAAGGAAGGAAGGAAGGAATAATGAATGGGAGGAAGGACGTTTGGATGGAAGGTATGAGGAAGGAAAGAAGAAATTACGAGTGGAAAGATGGAAGGAAGGATGAAAAGAAGGAAGGAAGGAAGGATGGATGGACGGATCGAAGGAAGGATGGATGGAAGTAAGAAAGGATGCAAGGAAAGGAAGGAAGGAAGGAAGGAAGGAAGGAAGGAAGGAAGAAAGAATGGATGGATGGATGGAAGGAAGGAGAGAAGGAAGGATGGATGGAAGTGAGAAAGGATGGAAAGGACGAGGAAGGAAGGAAGGGAGAAAGGATGGAACGAAGGAAGGAAAGATAGAAGGAAGGATGGATGGATCGAAGGAAGGAAGGAAGGATGGAAGGAGGGATGGGTGGATGGGTAGGAAGGTAGGATGGAAGGATGGAAAAAAGGGTGGATGGAAGGAAGGGTGGAAAGAAGGAAGGATGGATGGAAGGATGGGTGGACCTGAATGTGTATCAACTGACTTGATGCATGGAAAAAACAGACCCATAGACCTTGTTTTAAAAAGGCGTCATTTTTTTTGGATTCTGAAGCACGGCAGTGCGTGGATTGAGCAAACACAGCGAGTGATTTCCACGGAAACTAAAACTTTTCAATGTGTGTCTTGCTTTGCTCTCGCAATCTTTCATCTCTCTGCTTCGTAGGAGATTACAACTGACGTTCTGCAGACGTTTCTCCAAGTGAGAAACCATGAGAAAGAGAAGTGATAAGACGCCCATGGAAAAGCCTGTACTGAGCACGACGTAAAGAACAGTATTTTTAAAATAAGTAAAACAAGAAAATCCATATAAAGTGTATACTAACACAAATTACAAGTGACGTGTGATTCTTGGTGGTTACATTGATTCAGTCACGTTTCTGAGAAAAGGTTTGCGCTGATTAAGTGAGCGAAGCGAACGAAAATCAGCGTTTGCCATGAGAACAGTGCTTCTCTGATAAATTACTTGATCTTTTTGCTTGCCTCCTTGGACGTAAAAAAAATATTGACCTTCTCTCGAGATAACCGATATCGCATTCTACACTCTTATAATTTGCTTGATCGTTTTTTATGTGGAAGGTCTGTCTGTATCATAAGTGTTGCAGCGAGAAATCTCCTCCATCGTAGCGAGACGACGCGGAACGAGCAAGCAAAGCGAGCGACTCCGCTAGTCTATATCATTAAAATCATATGGTGTACGTTTGTGCGTGCGTGCGTGCATATTTGTACCTCTACTCCTCTGGAACCAAAGCAGGTACAAAGATGGGAGTAGGACTAAATGAAAGATAATTAAATTTTGCTTCGGTTAGGCCTATTTTCATCGCTTTAACTTGATTTTATGACCATCAAATACGCAAACAATCCAGAAAAATTAACATCAAATTTTTTCTCACCCTCATGAAGTTTGTTCATGATGTCATAGTTTGGTCATGCAAACCTCTTCGAAAAAAGTGAGACGACACCAACGGAGCGAGCGAAGCGAGCGATATGGGTAGTTCCTCGTCAATTCTATGTGCTTCTTTTTTAAAGGCTGGCATCCCTCCTCCTCACAACTTCGCACTTTTTACATTGCATTTGCGGGAAGTCTTACTTTTCTCAGTCGGTATTCTACGAATTTCAACGTAAATTATATGTGTGTTGCTACCAATTCTATGTAATTTCTACGTGTTCTCCTCCTCCTACCGCCACCTCGCGTGACTGGAAGTGTCATTATCATGTCAACCCACAGACCAATTGTTAAACATATCGTAAAATGTACAATAAACGAAAGTAAATCCTTATGGGAAAATCCAAACATCAATAAAACCGTTTATATAGTACCACGTTTATTGTTTGATTTCATCACCGCATTCCTCATTCACATTGAATGTTTCCTACCCGTTCTTACAGGATAGCGTTAAACGAACACTAACCAAATAAAGATATAGACATTAATAAGGTGGGGGATTGCGGCATAATTGCGTGTCGACATCAAGGTCATTAGTGCCAACCTTAGTCACAGTGTGGTGGTCCAGGTTAAGAAGGAGAACAATTGCGAGGAACCCATAGATAAAAACTGTAAAAACGAGGAGGAGGAGAGTAATGATAATACAAATGCTGAGGAGGAAGAAATGAGTAAATGGGAGAAAGGCAATTTGTGGCGAGTACTCCCCAGAGGAGCCGAGCTGACAAAAATTCTTACAAAATCAGTACTCCCACCAGGAGTTCAAAGCTCAGAATGCTCTCCACCAGCAGGACTACTGTTATCTGATACCTTCCGTTGACTTGTAGAATACAGTGGGCAGAGATGGAAATAAAAACGATTCTCACTCGAGGTCCCAGGTTCAGGTTCTTCTCTAGCTGTTTAGGTTTGAGAACGGGTTAACGGAAACCTGACACAAGACACCACTCACCCACAAACGACTGAAGAACTAGAAAATAGATTGTCACGCTAAAGATTCGTCTACCATCAAACATTTATTAGAAATACAACACAGGTTGGGTTTCACAGTTTAACAAACTTTTAGTAAAAACATGGCTGGTCAATGGAGTTAATCAAAGCAATCAAGCTCTGCTCGGTTTAACAAGTCAACAATGAAGCTATGACTACAATTTTTTGTTTATAAAGAAACTAGTTCTCACGTCACAGACAAACACTCAGTCAAGCCACATTCCAAGACCCAAAGCTTGTAACGGAGCCTCCCACATTACAAACTAAGATTAAAGGGCAGCTTCGCATTTTAGAACTTGGTTTTATAGGTAATCGCTTCACGTTACGGAACTTATGTTCACTTGTGGGCTTCTTGTTACAGGAATTTAGTTACAGCTGAAGTTAAACGTCAACAAAGGCAAGTAATTGCAGTACTAAGTCAAGTAATTGCCACAATTTATTCCCAGCATACCACACTTAATTTCCAACATACTGCAATTTATTTCTAACGCACCAGAATTAAAATCGGCCAGTCGGCAGCAGTTTAATGCATAGGCTATTTAAAAGGCCAGCTGCGATAAAAGCTCTGATTCTCACCTACCTACTAGCTTATAACTTTTTGGTTGAATATTCATAGTGAGTTTGTGTATGTTTTTTCAAGAAAATCATTAAATTCCTGGCAACAATTAGGCAAGATTCCTATCCGTTGGTACAAAGATTCATTCAAAATCGTCAAACAAGCCGGATAAGACTTGGCTTGGCCAGCAATAGGCATTCATAGTTTATTGTCCAAAAGGAATGTGTTCTCTTGCAGTGGTTCCTTTCCTTTTCTTCAGTATTCCTGTCCGTCGGGACCAGTATGTATAATTTGCGCCCCCACTACATTGTTTTTTTTTTTAATATAACGTAATTTTTGTAATTCCTCTAATTTTGTAATTTTTGTACTTATTTTTATAAATTCAATAATTCTGGTTATGACTTGAAAATTGTGTAATGTAATTTGTAAAAATGGTTGACAGCAGCTCTATGGCTGTCATTGGCGAGAACTTTGAGATGTGTACTTTAAAAAAAAAATTCACCACTGACACTTTGTAGTTCGGCACCAGCAGCAACTTGCGCCTCCCCAACAAATGTTCCATGCATCCCAAGGGAGGTGCGCCTCACTGCTTTGGAAACGCTGTTCTAGTACATTACATGTTAATTGTGTCACGCTGAGAATGAATTGTGGTGGAATTGAATTGAATTATTACGTGTTGGTAAAACTGTCATTTGATTGGTTATAATTTTAATGCACCAGAATTGAAGTCTGGCATTTAAAAATTAGGTGACTGAAGAGGATGATTTTTCTTTTCTGGCTGGCTATAGGTGGCCTATGTGGCGGCCTACGACAGTACCAGCAAGGAACATCTGGCAGCATGCAACCAAAACTGTGGGGGGTGACACTCTTCTTACGAAAAACATCCTAAAGCATACTTTATTCCAAATAACCGGAAACTCATATTCAGAAAATCAGAAAAATGAAACCGTGGCTTTTGCCTGTACGCTCAACACACGATGTGATCGATATACATAAGCTCAATACATGATACTGGTCGCCTTTACATTGAAGTTATTTGCAGAAAGTTTATTTTGTATTTAACATTCAAATAATTGGCCTTTCCTTTCACATTTTCATTCTATTCTATGAGAAACACGAAACCATGATTTTGTGCTTTTGCCTGTATGCACAACACATGATTTACTCTATACTGTATACATATGCACAATACACGACACCAGTCGCCCTTACACTAAAGTTATTTACAGAAAGTGTATTTTGCATTTAACCTTGGCCTTTCTTTTCACATTTTCGGTCTATTCTATGAGAAACATGATCTCTTGGTTTTGTGTTCTTGCCTATGCATGTGCGCTCAACACATGATGTGCTCGATATACACGTTATTGGTCGCCCTTACACTGAAGTTATCTGCAGGAAGTTTATTTTACATTGACATTGGCATTTCTTAAGATTGTCAGTGTGTTACAATTTCCTGCAGCTTTGCAAGTTACATCAATGAAGTCAAGTTCTTCTTTTGGAACGTACCAGCGTGATGAACTTAACAACTGGAGGCCAATGTGGTAGTTTTCTTTAACCCTGTTGCGCTACTTTTTTTGCAATGTGTGTTAGTGTTGTGCTAGTTTTTATTTTGTTACGACAATGTCTGCGATTGGCTTCCCAACAATCCTCGTATGAAAAAGATGTACAATGTTATGAAATACAAAGTAGAAAATAATCCTAACACTTAAACAAAATGCAAAACAACAACGTAGTAAATAATAAACATAAAAATTATGTTTTTGCCTTGTCATTGTTTTAGTTTGCAAATAAATCGATCAGTCGTTATTTTAGCGGTGGACGGCACTCAATGTACTTCTACTTCCACGTACGATTGTTGTTAAGACCAGAGGGCGAGTTACCTTCCATCACCTACCACTTGCCGCGACTGTTTTGTACAGCTCCCGTACGGCATGGTCTAACACCGTACCACTGTACTACAATGCACTTTTTGTTACTTCTGTTCAGCCAGTTCAACAATGTTCTTCATTCATTCTTCATTACAGCTTTTATCGTTTAATTTCTTTTTACTGTGTGAATCGTTAGCCCATACGTAATAATGCACATAAAACTTGGGCAAGATTATCATAAATGATAATGAGTATAACGAACGGCCATCTTGAAAGGCTCGCAAATCGCTGCCCCTTCAGAATGAGAAATATTTAAAAAAGAAATAATACGACGAGATTGATGTTACCTAATGCTGATTTGTTAGGTGATAGTACATTGGAACAATTTCTTTGTTTATTTCACGTTAGCAGTAATGGCCTTGTTTAAATATTATCAGCACCCCGATTTCGGGCTCAACACGTGATCAGCTACAATGCTGCATGTTTGAATTAGGATGCTACACGTTCCTCACTGCATTCTCATTAGGAAATATGAAATATTGTGCAGTTCTGAATCAGAATTAAATTTAGAATACTTTGACTTAACTGACTTAGAACATTGTGCGTGTTTATGTGCATTTATACAGTAGCATTTTTTCACGATATATTTTATTTTAGGATATTATGCATTTGTGGATGCATCTGCCGGCCGACCTAAAGACGTAGTGGTGTTGAGAAGCCCAGTGCTAGAAAGCGGTCGTACTGTGTGTTTCAGTTTTTACTACTATATGTTCGGTGAAGGTAGGTTAAACTGTCTTGCTCAAAGAAAAATCAAAACTGTTAATAGATTAACAATTTGTACTCACGTTTCGCCCTGTATGTACTGCACAAATCATATTCTTTGCTGTATCAAAACGTGGATAAAAGCAAATATTTTTCAACCATACGTGAAAAAAAACTTAAACTTGCCAAGATAGTCGAAAAAGAAATCAGAGGAGAAAATATCACTTCATTGTGACGGTCATAAGACGTAATAGCTGAGTAGAAAACATACAGCAACGAATTACTGGACGTGCTCCCTATTACAAAATTCTAGGCGTAATATTATGGCCCACGTTAAAACTAATCCAGTAAATTAAGAATAGCACACATAATTCGTCCTATTTGAAAGACAACAATTTTAAAATATAAAATGCTGAAAGCAAGGTTTTTTCGCTTTCCTTATAAGTACGGAAAAATATTGTTAAAAAATTGTGTTAAAAAACCAGCATATTTTGCATAATTTTAAAAATGGTCTGACTATGTGTATGGGCCTCCTACCAGCATAATCATGTTGGACTTCTGCATTTTGTTCTATACAGGTTTTTACAGAACAATAATCTTTAAAGCTAATGACTTAAAAATATTTCAATCCTTAGGATTGAGTCTGGTTAGAGAAATAGGGAAATTTGAAATAGCTAGGATATTATTTGAATGAAGTAGAGTGGAACATACAAATAAGAGGTCCCCACAAACAAATTCAAACGTCTGGCGCAAGACTGACGAATTGACCATCTTTTGAGTGCTCGGTAAGTAATGATCGTTTCCCAGTCAACAAATGACTTAAAACAACGATGTAAAAACAGATGTTGTAACTTCCTGTTTGGCTTTTACGTCCATTAGTAAAACAACAGAGGCTCCATTAAGTTCCGTTAGAAGCTACAATTTCCTAAGTACTCCTAGATTTGCTAAAGAAAATTTAAGCAGATTATATCAAATATAAAGCCGAGTAAAATTTCTGCTGGATTTTTTTTGACACGTTAGTGCATTTCCATTTACATACCTACAAAAATAAAAAAATAAATCCGATCGGCTAAATTGTAATACAACATCAGCATTCGTAATGGAATCCTCAAATAATGTCGTGGAAGGGTTGTCCGTCTGGTACTAGGACAATTCGTCTCCAGACATTTCGTTGAAAAGGTCTTACCTGGACAGCTCATCCCCATTTTTTAAATAATAGTTTTGAGTGTATTTTTTGGAGTATTGTTTTGAGTGTATTTTAAATTAGTTATTAACAAGTGTATTATTTATGATTCTTACAGTTTTATTTTCGTAAAGTTAACTTTTTTACATTGTTCACATGCGAAATTCCTTTACCGACTTTTTCTTTCAACTACTTTGATAGCAAAATGTTTTTTCGCGTTTAAAGTACCATGCACCTTGAATCCGAAGTAGAGCATGTGTGTATTTAGCAGCAGTAGTCTTAGTAGTATGAGTAGTCTTACTAAGCAGCTGTTGTCCCAGTCATCCTTCTTTTCGTTGCAAGAAGGAACACCTGGGATTGGGATATTGTTTGTGTTATTGCAGCTGTTTACGCTTGGAACTATGCAATGTCAACCAAATGTGCGTCAACAGTATCCCACCACAACCGTATAACCCAGTATAGCTATTCAGATTCCATTATTAAGTAAATTAATTAGACAATCCACAGAAAGGAATTAAAAATCGTATGGTTTCGGTTAGGCTGTTGTTTACACTATATGTTGAGACTATTCTGATGTAATGTGACATGTGCACGATTCTGTTAGTCTACTCCCCACGTATTACGTTTACTTTATTCGTCCCTGGTTATGCCTATTTTCCTGTTTTTGTTATTTCAGATGTAGGCAAACTGTCAATTTATGCATGTGTGCTAAATGAAGGACTTCCTGACAAACGAATGGAAATGTTCTCGGCTGAAGGAGACAAAGGAAAAGGTTGGAAGGCTGCATTCATAGAAATGCACAATATTCCTTCCGGTTCATGGGTAAAGAATATATATTATACATGTATATGTATATGTTTAAGTATATATATCGCCTCACGTATTCTAGATTTGCCAATTAAATAACCATCATGTGTGATAGTCTATGATTAGAATTCAGTTGGTTCGCATATGCAACACTATATATTCTTTTGACATTCTTCCCACGTTTCATTAATGTAAAAATAGCCTTTCTCATATATTTTCTTTTATTATTTATTGCAATTACAATTTCACTAATCCTTTATATCTTCCCGTGATTGAAGGCAGAACTCCATAGTCATATTACTTTATTCAGCAGTGTTCATTATAAAAAATTCTGTAGCCGAAGTCGCTGTTGAAGTTTCCATTTTGTGCAGTTTGTAGACTCAACTAAGTATTTTTAAAAAATTTAACATACTATAGTGATATTTACAGTAACCCCTATTAAATCTTCTCGTACCAAGTAACATATGCCCCCTAAATACAACAGTCTATGTCCAGGTACAAAACGTGAGCTACAGGAGAGTTCCATATGAACTCGAGAGAAACGATCAAAGCCATTGCTGACTGTGTGCTATAATGCCTTTTTAAGTAACATTAGTAATAGGAAAGGGCTATTTTCGACCAGAGAGGATGACAGACGAAATGGCGGGTACTTCTATTTTTCTGGTTTCTAGTTTCGTTTTCAAAATATGGACGATCCCCTTAACCCCTCTGCGACTGTGTTTGTTTATTACCTTTTTTGTAATAAATTGAGTCTCTGAAATTCGGTTGGCATTAATTTTCCCATTAGGTATTTTTCGCGACTTTATTTTATTTCTCAAAATTATATTAACAACAATTTCTGATGACTCCTGGGTTGTGTTTTGAACTTGGTATGGAAGGCTGAAAAGCACTGATGTTATCCACTATAGGGCAGCGTCAAGTGACGTCATATTGCCTACGAGATAGCATTTGGAGGGGATAACTACAAGGGGCACTACATTAAAATGTAGGGAAAAACAACGGCATTTCTAGTCAAGACAGTGCTTTGCGAGCGGGTTTCCTAGGCTTAAAAAAACGTTGTTTTCTCCAACAACAAAAATTCCGCGTTATAGGCTTAAGAAATCCTGTCTAATAGCATTGGCTTCAGTAAGATGGCTTCTTTTCCCCCTCCAATGCCCCTTGCAGCTAACCCAGTTACCGGCTCCACCATATAGTTATACACGATAATACTACGTTATGTCACTGCCCTATACCACATATGACAGTTGAAGGAGAGAGATTAATGGTAGGTAGTCTATTGTTTACTTTTTGGCTTCGTGTTATTTTTATTAACTACAACTGCTTTCTTCCTCTTTTTTTGAGTTTTTAACGAGTTTAACGAGTTCGCATGTTTGTGTAGCATCATGTGGGGCAACAAATGACTTTATTACTACAAGCTAAGAGCGTGTCTGTGTGTATCTGGCTTTCACGCTCAGTAATCATGTTAGGAAAATCACCCGTTTTATCACTTTTCCATTGGTAAACTCTGTATTTAGGCTTACCTGACCATCTGCTTGCTGTAAACTGGGTAGTTTATTTTCCATTTGCTTTTTCCACATCAATCTTTAACATGATTTCGTGTGTAGTAGTACATTTTAAAAAGGTAAAAGTGAAATAGGAATATGTGACTTCTGGAAAAAGAGGGTTCGTAGGATAATTTGATTAAGAAATATTAGGCTTAAAACACGTCCTGGATGTCTCAACTGATTCGTCATCAAACGAATTAAATGAAGAAGATGACTGTTTCTATAATGTCTTATAATTAATTTTATAATAACTGTAAAGTAATGCTCTAACTTGTAGTTAATTATATTTAGGGGATCAAATTTGCAAGATGCGTTTGGCAGTAAGGGTTGAACATTTAGATGCTTTCTGCTGACTTAGTCTGTTTTTAAGTACTATTATTAAGAATAAAAGATGTAAGTCAATAAATTTGCTGAGGTTTTAAATGAACCAGAGTCGTAGAGGGTGTGGTTAATCAAATGGGAAAGGGGTGCTGGATTAGTTTTAATGCCAGAAAATATTTAAGGCATGAAAAACAAATGTTTGATTAATGTTTGGACTGTTATTGATTCTCATGATGTCGGAAATCTATCACAGATTGGTGTGCTAGGCAGGAATGTGCAAAAAGTTACATTGGAATTATTTATATCCTTACCGCTCCTCAGCAATAAGTTGTACTAGTTCTACCCGTGCAGATTATCTGCGCATGCGCGAGCGAAATGCTATACTATTCTGCATGACTTCAAAAATGCTCTCCTCTTCCCCCTGCAACCCCCCACCCATTTCCCCATTGTGTGGTTTGCGCCCCTCCCCGGGCACCAGCAGTATTTTGTGGCTGATTGCCTGTTTCCCCTGTTTTCCCCAACCCCTTGCCCTCCTCCCTCCTCCCTCCTCCCATTGGGTGATTTGTCCAACCTCTCCCTCCCCTTGGTGTCCTGTGGTATTTGGTCTTCTTAAGAAAGTAAATCGCACTTCTCAGTGTAGCTGCATTGACTGTTTCTCCGTCTTGATACCAACGTCATAAGCCCGCAACAACGATCGTCCTGGCTGGTTGTTCCTTAACCAGCTTTGAAACTATTCAATTCGGCTCTAATAGGCAGCATTATTGAAGCTTTTGATTTCCTGATTGGAGGCACTGTTTGAAGCCCATTGTCATCATATATTGTCGCCTTCTTCATCATTGTTAGGCTTCTGCATTATTAGCGGTGTTGCATTTTATTTTTGTAACAGAAATATGTATTTTAAGTTTTGTTTGACTTCTACATTGTTAGCGTCATATTCCCTACTTTAAGGCACAGAGTGTGGTAGCTCGCGTTTATCAGTGTACAGTAGCTTGTGGTGTATCAGTATTGTGTGGTGTAGCTTGGTTTGTGATTGGGCTCTTGTCCTTGGGCTATGGCTCATAATAACCAAATTTCAATTTCAATTACATACTTTAAGGCAAATAAGTATATAGATTCTACCGTTTCTAATATAGAAAAAAAATTCTGTTTGTAGACGATTTGGATGGGAATAATTTTTATGCAAAAGAGAAACAGATCAAGGTCGTGAGTGTTCCCCGCAATGCCAGTGATGCTCCCACGAAAGTGTATGTCAACAGTAATTGTTTGTTACAGGATGACCAAAAAGTATATTTTAATACAAAAAACAAGCCGATCAGGAATCTAAGCAAACTTATTTTACTGAATGGGGCAGCGACAAAAAACTGTTTTATAACTAGTTTTCGTTCAAAAAGTTTTTAAGAAAATCTAGGTTACTGGTTCGTTAATTCCGGTCTCCTTCATTACTACGTAAACGCGAGTGCCATTTTCATTAGGAAGGCAATTTTGGACGGCAGCAATCCGAGCATACCACTCATTGTTAGCTGTCAAATAAGAACTAAACAATCATTCAACTACTGCAATATTCGAAAATCTTTGTTTAAAAAAATTCGACATTTGCTTTACTGTCTAGTGCAGATTTTGATGCTGAAGAGGTTTATTTTCAGTTAGATCTGCATGTGCCATTCTGTTAAACATTATCAGCAATAAGTAAGGATTTGTGAATCTTGTATTCTCACAAGGCATGTCTTTAAATGCAGACTATTTGTTCCCTTAACCAGTATGACAGCATTGTACACTCAGGAATTGTGAATAATTTAAATTACAGTTCTCGTTAACGTACACGTATCAACTGAAAACAACATATATTTTGGGAATTGTCGAACTTATTGACTTTCATCGTTGTTTGCAAATTATTTTATCAGTTCCGGAACAAAAAAAATTATTGACACCATAGTTTAACTGAAACAGAACGAATAGACAGCAATGTTCACATAACACTCTGCGTGGTTACTATATTCTTCTCTGATTTCTTACGTTTCTCTTGTCCCGAATGTATCTTAAGACTTTCTTCAGTGGTCTCACAAACGAATCGAAGTGTAAAAGTGCAGGGTCCTTTCTTACGATGGTAAGCCACCCAGTAAATTCCGTCCCTCGCTTCTGAATCTTCTAAATTAAGTATACCGCACTTGACTGATCTGGGGAGTGTTGACTGTAGATCTTTCGAAAACACTCCACGAAACGTAACTATCAGTAACTTCCGAGCATATTTGATGAACTCCACGTTGGACAGTCTTTTTTATTGGGATGCTGGTTGACCACCGCTTTTTGGAATTTTTTAAAGCCTCCACCTCCTTTGCAACGCAACTGCTTCCATTTTATATTGTGATGCTTTAGTTCTAAGAGCTTTGTCTAGTTATATTTGGTATTGATCACCATTTTAACTATTCCAGCCACTCCAATGCTGAGCGCAGTACCAGAGTGGTTAAAAATCCTCCATGCTTGTTGCCAGGTGGAATATATCCATAACATGTTAATTCAGCATTCATTGTCCCAATGGATGCTAAATGCTAAAATTCCCTAGAGGTTTCTAAATTGCTTGTAGCTGCTTGCTCAGTAACCCCACCATGCCTGCGCGGCATGGTCCTACTATATAAAAGTGAGAGCGTGAAGGCTTTCACCATTCATTTTCCTCCAAGGCTGTCTCCACGCCTCTTCGGCTCCCACTTTCCGTTATAATTTGGATTCTCTTCTAGACGATGATGTCGCTTGCTCACAGCCCTGCCGCTAACGTCTCCCGTCTCACCCGCTGCTTGCTCTCGTGCTGTCCCTTCATCTTTCTATCCTGAAAACCCACACCGCCACTGCTGGCTTTCGGCTCTGGAACTCGCCGTCACTCTTATCTCGCTGCGGGTGGATCTTCCTCTTCTTAAGGTTCCCAAGACCACAATTCTACACTACAAGGCGGCCAGCGTAGTCCACCAACCTGGACGCCATTGAAGATGAGCTCCGCGTCGCTAAGAAGACCTACTATGATGCCAAGCGAACTTTCATCGAGCTTCAAAAGCATACTGATCAAGATCTCCGAAGTCTCCTCTGGATCTTTTGTCCAATTCTTCTTGCCAGTGCCATCACGCCGTCACTTGCTGTGAAGTGGACCGGTTAGTCAAGTTTGCGATCCAAAAACATTCAGCTACAACCCTGGCTCTTAAATCGTCTTGTTCCTCTTAATGCGTTGGGAACACACCAACAACTGGGTTGCTTCAACTTCAAGACAGGAAAGCCGAAAGAGGACATCTACTACACCCACATTGCGACCATGAAGCCCCGGTCGTCGGCCGAAGCTCCAACCGCTCTTGCACCACTCCTGCCATTACCCAGAACGAGAAAAAGACCTGCTCTGGTTTCACTTCCGAACCCTGCTCAACTTTCGTCCAAGGACAACCCTAAACGAATCCATTTCCCGGACAACACCACTGGCGACCCGACGATTCCGTTGGTCCTACTTCTCAAAACAGTCGAAGACACCGTCTCCAACTGCTTCTTTTACAAGCTGTCACAGTCCACCGACACTCCAGTCATCAACCGTGCCCTTAAAACGGATTTCAGCTTTGCTCTGCTTGATCGCGACTTGAAATCCCGCAATCTCTGGGCCAGTCAACCACCCTTCTCACCTGTCTCCTCAAGAACGGCAGTTCTCTACTTGGGAAAGGAGACCCACTCGAGCTGAACAAGGAACTCGAGCTGAGGTTCCGACTTTCATTCTATTCGACAACGACAAGTGCCTGCCCAACAGCCTTGGCTGCATTCCAAGCCAACGTGCTCAACACCGCGATGAAAGCTTGACGTGAGAAGCTTTCACCTGACTCAAGTCCCGAAGAAATCAGGAACCTTTCATCCCTCATCTCATAACTCTCTCAGAAAGCAAGTTTCTCAACATATCACGCTTTAAATTGGGCAATGAAAGCCCTCTTCAACAACGTCCTACTCCTCCCGGAAATTGCCTTAAGCTCGGCAACCAATTTAAACGACTCGACCAGGCATCGTCTGCGTAACCAACCCATTCATGAAACAGAAACCCTATTCCGTGGGTTAATCCTACGGTAAAACCAACTTCATCCTTTCCACGGCTCTTTTACAAGGACCTAAAACAGCTTTAACCGGTTCACTGGAACAAACCAAGAGGTCTGCCACCGTACGCGAGCAGAAACAAAAGCATTTAACCCACTACACAAGGGTAGTTTTTTCGGAAAGACCAACCACACGTTCCCATGGGCCATCTTCAACGAAAGGTCAACACCAGCGCACTGCCACCCCGGATCGGAGAAGTAGCTACTCCTCACCAGGAGGCAGGAGCTCCTTTCGGAAAGGCCAGTGACGCCACACAGCTTTCGAATCTCCCTATAGGAGCAAGATTACGAGATTTCCTACCCACATGGAGAGATTTGACAACCAACAAAGAAGTCCTTCGATCATCAAGAACGGCTTTCAGCCAACCTGTCTTTCCAAGCCGCTCCATGCGACTTTCCCACCATGGCATTTCACCAGTAACCGAAGCCCGTTCTTCAGAGATTCAACAACTCCTTTCGAAAGATGCCATTCGTATATAAGCATTTCAAGACGGAAACCCCGGAATCAATCAGACTTTCGTTCAAACGGAATGACTGGACGACCTCGATCGATTTAGAAGATGCTTATCTCCACGTCCCCTTGAACCCAGCCACCAGCCACTACTTTCGTTTAATTTACAACCAAAAAGTTTACGAATTCTGTTGCCTTCCATTCGGTCTGTACGCTGTGCCCAGAATATTCACTCTAATTCCAATTCCGATTCTGGCAAAACTCCATCAACATCAGATTCAAGCAAGTGCTTACCTAGATGACTGGGCCCTGAACGGCCAAAACCCAATACAATTGGAAGCGGACAAAGACCACACCATCAACCTCCTCAATTGCCTGGGCTTCGGGGTAAACCTGACAAAGTCACGCCTAATACCAGCGCAATCTTTCAGGTTCCTAGGCATCTCCTTTAACTTAAAATATGCAACAGTAATGTTTTCCCCCAGACAGAATGGAAGACCTACTTCATCACATTCATCAGTTCCATCAACAACCCTATCACTATCTCAGGGAACTAAATTCCATTATCGGGAAATTAGATGTCATGGCAAATCTTTTCCCTTACGGATGCTGGATGGTCAGACCCTTTCACCACCATCAAATCGACAAATGGTGAGACCTTCAAGATGATCCGGATCAACATCAACCCCTCGACATGGACTTCCCTCTCGAATCCCTGCTCTAGTGGTCGGACATAAACAACCTGTCTCAGTCAGTGTATTGCAACGAACCACTTCCAGATCAGCTTCTTTTCACGGATGCATCCCAGGAAGGCTAGGAAGCCCACATTAGCAATCAAGAGATCTCAGGCGTATGGACACCTAAGGATCAAGACCACATCAATATCCTAGAACTCAAGGCAGTCCTGCTGGCTCTTCTTTATTTTCTACAACGAATCCACAACCAAGTCGTACAAGTACAAGCAGACAATACGACCGCTCTTGCCTACATTCGCAAAGAAGGAGGAACGAAGGAGGAGGAGGAAACTTCACTTAATCACTTCGACAATTTTTCACTTCTACATAAAAAACAACGTCACACTTCTGCCTCTACACAGTTCGGGGAACAGGAATGTGATTGCAAATTTTCTAATTCGCCAGAACCCCCACCCCCCCCCCCCACCCCCTACAGGTGAATGGACTCTAAAGGAATTCATCTGCGAATATCTCCTCAACATTTGGGGTACACCCATGAAAGACCTTTTCGCCACGAGGTACAATGCCACATTTCCCCATATCATCAGTCCGATCCCGGGAGAAAAAGCAATGGCAGTGGCACTAACCTTCCCTTGGCAGAACCTGCACGTCTACCTTTTCCCACCATTCAACTATTCCCACAAGTTATACAAAAGATCGAAGAATCTCAAAGCCTATTCCTTCTCATAGCCCCACTTTGGCCATCTGCAGCATGGTTTCCACACCTTATGAACCTCATAGTCAACACACCAAGAGGTCTACCTCTTCTACCAGATCTTCTGTCACAACAAAAAGGATCCAAACTACACCTGAATCAGATCAATCTTAAACTTTCACGGATGGCATCAAACTCCTCAAAAAGGCTGGAATTAAACCAGACGAGGCCAACCACTGTGCTTCAAAAACAACCAAAGGCTCAACAAACAAGATGTGCGACAGTCACTGCACAAGATGGTGTCACATAAAGGAAGATCAATCAAATCGCCCCCCAACCTTACCAAGTCTCTTGCATTTCCTCAACGACCTATTCAAGGAAGGATTAAAAGGATCTACCTAACTGGTCTTCCGCTCTGCACTAAACTCAGTTTTCAAAGCCGCAAACGAAACTCGTCTTCTAGAAGACTACTGGATTTCAGCCCTAATGAAGTCCTTCGAAATTGAACGCCCAACAACCAGGTGACTATTCCCGGACTGGTATTTATCCATAGCACTCAACTCCTTGATGCAATTCCCATATGAACCAATGCAATTCCCTTGACCTCCTGACCCGGAAAACCGTTTCCTGATCACATTAGCCACTAGTCTTTGCTGCAGCAGGATCCAAGCCCTATCAGCCTACTGCCCTTTCGGTCCAAACTTCACCTCCATACCTCTAATCCCACGTGCAAGTTTTCGAGCAAAGACTCAAAAACCCTCCGAACCATCAAAACCTATCATCGTTCTGGCTCTCTCAAACATCCTCTGGGACGAACCCGAACGTCAACTTTACCCTGTATGTTCACTTCGGTTTTACATAACACGAACCACCCACGAAGAAATCCGAAGAAGAAGGAATCAACTTTTCTTACCCGTTGACTTATCCACTGGTGAAACATCCGCTGCATTGATTGCAAAATGGATAAAGAAAACAATCCACGCAGTTTACGACAACAACGAAGGCTCCCGTAACAGCATGAAAGTGATAGCACACGAGCTTTGAGCAATTTCGATATCATGGGCTCCCTACAATGCCACACCAATTCATGACATCCTGACATCTGCATCATGGCTTAATACCACCACCTTCACGTCACACTACCTTAGGGACATGTCAAGGCAAGCAGACGGGACTACATCGGCTGGGACTGATCAACGCAGTCAGAACTGTGGTCAACCCCCTTAAGCTCTCAGAACGAAGCAGAAGCAAGCCTTCCGATACAAGACACCTTAAGACGGACGCAAGACTCTTCAACTTAAAACTATGGTACTTTTCAGGGCCACCACCTTTTACGAAAGGGATCCAAATTGCTGTTTCATCACTTTTTCTGCATAAAGTGCGAAATTTACGTAATTTTTTTTTGGGGGGGGGGTAGCCTGCTCGTAACCCGAGAGGTCCATCAAGGCGGTGCCCACCACCTTAAACTTTGACGAGGTTTCTAGTTAATGCTAAACTTACAGGTGATGGATATTTTCCGCCTGGCAACAAGAGAGCTCATTTTGCTTGCCCTCCTGACTGGCCGGCTAAATATAGTTTCTTTTGCCTAGGGAAACGTGCATAACCTTCACCGGCCCTACCTCCCTTCTTGAGTCACCACCTCTCATATTGAGGGGAAAATAAATGGTGAAATACCATTACTGACTTTAGTCTCTGCCAGATCCAACCAATATGGTCAGGGGATCATGCCCTTTCCAACTCTTACTCCACCCCTTCCCTTCTTAAATCTCCTACCTATCCCACCTCTGTTATAACTGCACCTTGATGCGGTGGAGAGGTTCAGTGGCCGATGATACAATGAAAGCCAACAGAAGTATAAAATCAGATACTTCACATTCTTTTCCTATCTCATATATAGCAATTAAATCAACCGACTTTGTGTCGCAGTTAGCCCTAACAGATGGTTACACATTCGACGAGATAAAACAAGTATGAAGGCCGACTATTAACCTTATTCCATCATGGTAAAATGGTAAAGTGACACTCTTGGTAAGGTGGGTAGCATTGCCACCTCCCATTCTTCTGTCCAGGGTTCGATTCCAGCACCACGGCATAAGAAATTTAACACTGGGAATACTAAAATTTAAAGAAAAAATCCTGAAAAATGCTCTGTGGAAAGATACGGCTGAACGAACTCCGGCACGTGAGATGATTACAAAAAAAGGTAACAAACAAAGTCACAGGAGGGTTAAGGGGATTTTCCAAATTGTTGAAACCAGAAACCAAAGCTAGAACCCAGAAACCGAAAATAGAAACTCTTAATAGAAACTCAGAGAGACAAGAGACAAGATGGCGAATGCTAGGCACACACTGTATGAGTGCTCCAAGTCAACCCAGCCTCACACCCCAGTGTTAAGCCTCAATCCCCCCCCCCTCCCAGCCTCACATCCTGAATGAGCTGCTTTGCTACGTACAGAATGCTTTAAATAGATTTCCAAATGATCTATTGGTTTGTTTATGCTGCGACTTTTATTCACTTGAAAGTATAAAAGGTAAAGCGAAGACCGTATTCCATGTGTTGGCCAGTGGCTCTACACCAGCCAAAGAGGCGGCTAAAACCTGCGACGACCCGCAGCCAACAGGTACTCAGTCTTGCGAAGAAATATTGACGGACATTCTACAGACGTTAGGAGCAAAAGGTTCAACTCGTCTGCCATTATTCATGTCTGGAAACTTGTCTAGGCTTTCAACAAACTCAACGGTGAGTGCCGTTTTAGTGAATGTTTTTACTGAAATGGCTGCCATTAAGAAAGACGTTGCAGCCCTCCGTGTGTCTGTTATGAATAACAAACTCCAAAGTGTAGCCCCTAAGCTCACTGAGTGCACAAATCAATCAGCTGATCTATATAATATTAGCCGAAGTTATATTTGGCCAGCTCATGATTATACGCTGACTAACTACACCCACTGTGAAATCATGAAATGAAATTAAAATCTCAAGCCTAATCACAGCAAAAACAGATAAAAACCAGGAGCTTTCGCCCAGTCTTACTAGGCATTCTCAACTGCTTCTTCATTCAAACTTGGCTCCTCCCACTGTTGCTAAGCAACAACAAACCATGCAGAGCAGCCTCCCCAGTAGCCAAGCACCTCACACACCAAAATCCCTTCCACCTGGTACAACAGTCAAACACCCAGGCAACCAAATAAATAAAAATTCAAACAATTAATATTCCCAATAAACTAAATAATTAATAAATAAAAAAAAAAAAAAAAAAAAAAAAATTAAATAAATAAATAAAAAAACTTTATAACTTTATAAATAAATAAATAAATAAAACCTAACTGTTAAACTGAATTAACTGAACAAGGGCAATTCACAAAGTGCAAATAAACCAATAACTTAAACGAATAAAGTAATTAAATAAATTACCCAATAAATTTATCCTTATAAACCACATAGAATAAAAATAAAAATAAAAATAAGAAATAAAAAATAATAATAAAAATAAAAATAAAAATTATGAAACAAGTACAATAAATAGTAAAACAAAGCAACTGACCCATAATTAATAAACAATTAAATTATGAAATAAGCACAATGAATAATAAAATAAAATAAAGCAAATGAACAATAAATAATAAACCATTAACCCAAACCCCCTCCCCTCGAGCAGCTCAACAACCACTATTTATTTATAAAGTTATAAAGTTTATTTATTTATTTATTTTTTTTTTTTTTATTTTATTTATTTATTAATTATTTAGTTTATTGGGAATATTAATTGTTTGAATTTTTATTTATTTGGTTGCCTGGGTGTTTGAGTGTTGTACCAGGTGGAAGGGATTTTGGTGTGTGAGGTGCTTGGCTACTGGGGACGCTGCTCTGCATGGTTTGTTGTTGCTTAGCAACAGTGGGAGGAGCCAAGTTTGAATGAAGAAGCAGTTGAGAATGCCTAGTAAGACTGGGCGAAAGCTCCTGGTTTTTATCTGTTTTTGCTGTGATTAGGCTTGAGGTTTTAATAATTCCTGACTGTTCTATCGCTGTTCCGCCTCCCGCTACCCCTTCTTCTCGAGCCTCTAGTTCAATTACTGACCAGCTCATGCCAATCTTGACCATGCAAAGGAAAGAGAAAACTCCTTTTCTTTGGGAGTTGGTCTGTCTTTCCCGTTACTCGATGACGTAGCCCTAGACGCAGTTGACGAAAGTACATATGCAGACATTGCCAAAGGGGATGGGGTGGAAGATGGGTGGATAGAACAGCGCCGTAGGCATCGATGCCCAAACAGCAAACTGTAGAAAGAGCGTTTTCCAAAGAGAACTATTAGAGGGAGGAATGCTAGTTCCACCACGAAAGCAGCCCCACATCTCAAACTGGCACGGTTACTCATTAGTAGACCCCTCAGCCGTTTAATTTTACGTTATTCGATGGCTAATGAAAGAATTTGGCCGATTTTCGGCTAGCCAATCTTAGCTGACAATTTTTTCGGCCGCTAAGGGCTTAAGTCAATTTCGGCGGCTATCGTTTAGCCTACACTAATTTTGACAATTCCTATATTAAAATCGGAGCAATTAGAAGCTAAAGCTTTATTAGGTAGCCTATGCAGGTTTTAGATTTACGCCACATCAAATTTTAAGTAGGCTATGTCAACACAATTTTAACACATGAAATATGCTGCAAATCATAGCCTATACAGGGTGATCCACAAAAAACTGACGACCCAACATTTTCTATGTCTAACTTTTTTAATTAGCACCCCTTAAACAGAAGAGGACAGAAATAAACTCTAATGAAACGGGAAGATTTCTGTCCTCAGGGAGTTTCAGTCATGTGACCAGCTCAGGACAAGCTCATTGGTTAAAACTTGCAGGTAGCGAAGAGCGGATGGAAGCCGTGTACCCCAACCAGTCCTGTGTTATCGCTCGCTCAATTTCGTGAGTGCTAACTTCATGCCAAGCGGACATTTTTACGTCCGATTCACATTTCGAAGATTCAAGGTACAAATTCACACTGTTCCAAAAGTGAGACCGAATCGCAACGGAGTGTGATATTTAACAAATTAAAAATTATTTTATGGCTAGCCTGTATATTTTTGGGCGGCGGCTGGTTAATGGCTAGCCAAACAAAAATAAGGCAAATATTCGGCTGTTCTATTTCCGGCGGCGGCTTCGGTTATCGGCGGCGGCTGAGGGGACTACTCATTAGCAACTTGAATAAAAGCACGCAATCTGCTGATGTTGTTAATATTATTGGCCAACGCACTTTCACGTTTGACTGTGTAAAATTTTCAATGACGAATCAGCATTATTACTCTCTTTTTGCATCACTGCTCCTGAAGATTGCATTAGCGAGTTGCTTAATGCCGAATTGTGAAACCAAGGTGTGACAATTCGCGACTTTGTTGGCCGCTAAAAGTACACCATCGGGAAGCCATGCACTAATAAGCCTGTTAATCAAGCTATAGCTAATTCAAATCAGCAGAGTGAGTGACTCGGCAACCAAACTTTCACTCAGCATAGCAGTGGACAGGATGAATCCCACGTCAATGTTAGAAGCATGAGGTAAAATTTCAACAATTTGTTACTGCACTTCCTAACCATTAAACAAGACATTCATTTTATTGTTTTATCGGAAATTTGGATTATTGAGCAAGAAACTTCTTTTTACAGTATCCCGGGATACACGGCCTATTTCATTTGTTTTGAGGAAGAAAGATCAAGTGAAGTTGGTATTTTCATTCGTGATTGTTTTACAGTTGAAAGTGTCAGAAATGTTCTTCAGGCCGGACCTGGCATTAAGCTCCAAATTGCTCCGTCAATATCTGTTATTGCATTATACAGATATCATTAGTACAATGTACAATCTTTCTTCAACGACTTGAATGCATGCTTAGGCCAAACAAAAAAAGTAGTATGCTTCACGGAACCCGACCAACCCTACCTTTTCCTTCCGACCCTAAAAGTTTTTTCGCAAAGAATAATGACATGTTCGCGACTTTTGCTTAAATATCGATAACTCTGAAAACGTTTGATATTAACAAATGCTTTCTCGACATTTTGCTCAGGAAATCACTGAGTATCACCCTACCTATCTCCTGTTTGATACCAGATTACATTTCTGTATTTTAATAAATATTGAACTTTTGAAGAACTACACCATGTTATGATAGTTCATAAAATGTAGATTAAGTTTTGTGTTTTAATTTTTCCTGAACCTCCAAAGTAGTACTACGTAATGTTTTTTTTTTAATTAAATTTTAAAATGCTTTATTTGTTTGTGTAGTTTCTGGTCCTAGAGGTTCAATTTAAACCGATCCACAACTTGTGGGATTTTTTTTTAGTATTTAGAATTTAGAGTTGGGCTCCCCTTAAACAGGCTTAATACATTTTTTTATAATGTGGAGTTGCCTAATCCAGCACATTTGAGATACCCTATAACTAGCTTAAGCAATCAACATTAATTTTAATGTTGTAATAACAATAAAAATAATTTTGTTGGCAATTTATTGGAACCGGTTTACTAGGACCGCAATCGGAATTATGGTAAGGAACAGCTCTAAAAAACAATGACGTTGAAGTTTGTCCTTTTATGCAGAACTAACATGATTTTTACATAGGTATAGGTACATAAGAAAATGTGAAAAAAAAAAGTTCATCCAACCTACCGACTCTATTTTTTTAGCAATGTTCCGCAAAGTAAACCATTATTTTTCTTTGGCCTTAGATGTTAATCGAACCACACAAGAATGCATACTGATTGCTGACATCAATACTGAATTGAATTGCTATGATTGCTATGATTGCTATGAACAGCAACTACTTAAATGTGATGGTTTCTCATGGGTTCACCTCTTGCATTAATATTCCGACTCGTATTACTGAGACAAGCCAGAGGTGCATTGACCACGTCCTTATTAGAAGCAAGAACTATTAAATCTTTCAAGAGTGCTGTGATAACCACGGATGTGTCTGACCATAGTTCTACGGCTGTTTTGGTTAAAAATATCACTGAAATTAGTAACTTTAGCGGCGGTAACACCTATTTTCAGATTGATTATAACTCCCTATCAGACATACTTGAATCTGTTGATCGGAGTCATGTTGTTAATATGAATAATGTGAACGTCAGCTTTGAGTGCCTCAATCAAATACAACAAAGAAAAATAAACGAAACAATCTGTGATAAAAAAAAATCACATGCAGCCATCTAAAACTGAAACCATGAATTACTGACGATCTACCACGCTGCATCAAAAAAAGAGAAAGCACGTTCAGGAAACAAAAAAAAGCAACCTCTAAATGAAGAGTTGAAACAAGAGTATCGTCAGTACAGGAATCAACTAACTGATAATATCAGATTAGCTAAAGACAATTACTACGAGGCCCAATTTGCTCAAATGAAAGTAGGTCGTCGGGAACAGTGAAACTTTATTAATGAGTTAACTGGCCGAAGGCTGTCACTCAAGCTACCTGAAATCATTAAAACGAATGATGAAGTGTGCAAATTTCAAGACTCACCTGAAGCCTTCACAGACATTTTTAATGACTTTTTTGCATCGGTCAGTGAGAAAATTCTTGCTGAAAATATGACTGTGAAAGCAGGAAGTCCTGTTACCCCCAAATGAAAGGGTTATGGGTACTTTTAGACCTGAATCTTTTTTTTTTGTGTCCCCTATCAGCGCATCTGAAGTTTCAGCCTTGATTTAAAATCTTCCCTCAAATAAAGCCCCAGGTCATGACCAGATTACAGCAAAATGTTTGAAAAAGACCACAAGCGTCTTTTCCCCAATCTTGGCAGATCTAATTAACAAATAGCTTAAAACTAGTTATCTTCCCTAATATTCTTAAACAGGCAACTGCCAGATTTTTAAGTCTGGCAGTAAACAAGACCTGAACAATTACCGGACGATCTCCTTGTTGCCAGTGTTCTCCAAAATTATGGAACAATGCGTAAAGTCAAGACTTTCTAGTTATATAAACAGGTTTGAGCTTTTATCTAAAAATTAGTATGGTTTTCAAAGTGGACTTAGCACCGAAAATGCCTTAGTTGAATTTACCAGTGCTGTTACCAACTCTCTAGACGAGGAAAATTGCCATGTTGCATTTTTTTTAGATATTCATAAAGCTTTTGATACGGTACACCACGATACCCTAATCGAAAAACTTGAGGGAATTCGTATCCGAGGCACTCCTCGTCAGTGGCTTTTAAGTTACCTAAAAAATCGAACCCAACTTGTTAGAATATCTAGCACTTGTAGCAATCTCAGAGGAATTAAATATGGGGTACCGCATGGCTCTGTGTTAGGGCCTATTCTTTTCCTGTTGTACATCAATGACTTTTGCAATTTTGATTTTAATGGATCTCTCTTAGCTTTTGCGGATGATACTGCTCTGTTGTACAATGGTGATACCTACAAATGTCCATCAATCAGCTTAATCTTGATCTTTGTGGTATTAGAAAATGGTTCGATAACAATCATATGATTCTTAGTGTGAAGAAAACCTCTTATGTGATATTTTCTCTGTGTTAACTTTGAAGATGTAAAAATACTTTACCAGTACGGAGCATGTGATAGAAACGAGGTCTGCAATTGTCCTGATATTACTAGGTCGTACACCATTAAGTATCTGGGGTTACTTTTTTGACCAACACCTTAGGTGGAACTTTTCATTGACTACTTAGTTAAAAAACTAAGAAAGGCCTTGCATGTTTTTTATTACCTGCACACACAGGGGCTCGGCACACAAAACGAGTAGCACCAGGACAACTAATTTTGACCAGGAAGACAAAACAAATATTTAAAAAGATTTTTAAAACCACCACCACCATTACACACAATACTAACAAGGGGAAAAACTAGCCTGCGAAAACAAACATCGCGATTTTCAAGTTTAAACACCACCAGCTACACTATTTTTTGTTCGATTACTTTCGTTCCAGGTTTCCTACAAACTGCAACTCTTTCTAATTCCAGCAGCACCGACAATTCATCACTTCGTCATTTTTTTCACAACAACACAAACTCGCAAACACAGACGTGTAGGCCAAAACACCTCTGAACCAATTTTACGGGTGCTGTTCAAATTCTCGATTTTATCAAAACGAACCACATTTTCGTTGTGACTTTATTTTCCGATTTTAACGTACTATACCTCGTTGGAATCCTAAGATCTTTAGCTTTCCAACCGTTCTATACGTTTTACCCTAAACATACATGCAAGAGTAGTAACCCACTCGAATCACTCAAAGGACATCGAAATGTGCAGAATACAACACCTTCTCGTTTCGCCATCATTGTTATCCCACAAAGCTTAGTGCGCATCATACTGTTTGGTCACGGATTCAAGAAGTTGCCTCTCGCTGACTGGTCGTAAAGAATAAATTGTGGGACAACAGTACAGCTTTATTCAATAATGCATGTGGATATTTAATAAATAGTTTCTTAATAAACACGTTAACCGGATTTATTTTAAATGTTTTGTTGGAATTTATAGATAACCAGCTGGCGCAAGGCAACTTCGTGAGCCCGTGATTAAACACTGATGTGCGCTAAGCATTGTGGGATAACAATGATGGCGAAACGAGAAGGTGTTGTATTCTGCACATTTCGATGTCCTTTGAGTGATTCGAGTGGGTTACTACTCTTGCTTGTATGTTTAGGGTAAAACGGATAGAACGGTTGGAAAGCTAAAGATCTTAGGATTCCAACGAGGTATAGTACGTTAAAATTGGAAAATAAAGTCACAACGAAAATGTGGTTCGTGTTGATAAAATCGAGAATTTGAACAGCACCCGTAAAATTGGTTCAGGGGTGTTTTGGCCTACACGTCGGTGTTTGGGGGCTTGTGTTGTTGTGAAAAAAAAATGACGAGGTGATGAATTGTCGGTGCTGCTGGAATTAGAAAGAGTTGCAGTTTGTAGGAAGCCTGGAACAAAAGTAATCGAAAAAAAAATAGCGTAGCTGGTGGTGTTTAAACTTCAAAATCGCGATGTTCGTTTTCGCAGGCTAGTTTTCCCCCTTGTTAGTATTGTGTGTAATGGTGGAGGTGGTTTTTTAATTTGTTTTAAATATTTTTTTGACTTCCTGGTCAAACTTAGTTGTCCTGGTGCTACTCATTTTGTGTGCCGAGCCCCTGTGCCTGCACAGGGTGACTGTTCGCAAAACAATGGTTGGTATTTACTATGCCTTCGTCCACAGTATTCCACAGTACGGCATTTCTTGTTGGGGAGGCTTGTCTTTCACTAACTTTCTACCCCTTCTTTCTATCCCAAAAAATCGTTAAGGTTCTAACCCGCTCGATGCAACTATTTAGAGAATTGAATATTCATCCTCCGAGATTTATGTACATTCATAAAATTGTCTGCGTGTACCAAAGTTAAAGACTATTTAGACCAGTTGGATGCCTTCATAACACACGTGCTGTGAATGAGCAAAAGGTTATCTTTCCAAAAACAAAGACTAAGGCTGCTCATAAAGTCTTATCCTACGTTGCTCCTAAAGTGTACAACCAGGATCCTTTTTCCATTCGCAACGAAACGAACAATCATCAATTTAGCAAAGAGGATGAAGGACGAAGTTGAAAGTCTCACTAGTACCACGAAATATGGTTTATTAATTTAGTGCATTGAAATAGCAATTGTTTATTTTATTAACACGTTGTCACTTCTATAGGGCCTGTTTTTGTTTTGCTTCTTTTTTATATATAATTTTTTACAGTATATATTTTAATACATTTGCTTTTACAACTTGATTCTGATATTGCCCACGCTCGAATTTTTTCTTACGGGTGCTTTGCTCCTGTGGTTTGCTGAAAACTTGTATTATAGTTTCAGCCATAACTTTTTTGTACTGCGTTTTTACCACTTGGAGAAATAAACTTCACTTCCCTTCACTTCACTTCACTTCACTTCAGTTCAAAACCAGAAACGGAAATTAGAAACAGGAGTGCCACCATTTTGTTTGTCCATCTGTCTGCACTTACCTATTTTTAATGTTCCGTATTGTTAATCGTCAGCTACTTCCGTTTTGATTATGTTTACTTACATCAATGTCAATCAAACCTAATTTGCCTGACATTTTTTCTCAGTAGCATTGTGGTAACATCATACGTTACATTCTCCGTGGCTCTTCATCTTCAAGTTTTGCATTTATTTGCTCATTCTGCCGCATCTGAGGTGTTACCTCTTCCTCTCCCCGTATACATTTTGCTACTGTTCAGCTGTATACGGCATTGTTGGCCAGAATAGGGATATATTTGTCAAAGAATGGGGACAAATTACGATTTGTTAGTATGGCTTTCTTTTCATATCCTTCCTTCCTTTATTTCCTACAGTTGAAGAAGTCGATTGCGCAAAGTTAACGAAAAATACAAAACAACATAAATTCATTTTTTGAACAATGAAAATAGATTTATTTCAAACTGGCAGAGCCTGTGGCCTCTAATCATTGAGCCCTGCTGAAAAGATAGGCCACTTCTCATACCTAAAACAATATTTTTGTTTCTTTGCAGTGCGCTTGTCTTTATTGCAGTAACTAATGCCAATTTAATTCTGTAAAAAATGCAGTGGGCTAGCTATTATTAAAAAATGTAGTCATGAGATGAAAGAAGGCTAATTGCATGTGTAATTATTTTATAAAAACTGGCAGGTAAAAGATAGGCATAATGTCAGCCTATCTGTTAACAAAAACCAGCAAGAAATGGATGTAAGACTCCTTCTAAAAAAAATTCAAGAGTAAAAGTGCAACAAATTACCGCGGTAGCCAACATCATAATGTAGACGATTCTAAAATTTATGTAAGTGTCACACCCGCAAAGCTTTCATTTTTCTCGTTTCACTGTTTTTAAGGATTATTTTTAAATAAATTCTTTCACTCAGTATTCATGCTTTAGCGATTTTAGTATTAATTACATGAAGGTTCGTAACATCAGTTGGCGACCACATGGAGCATGGGGGTCAGGAATAAGTTCAATCTGAATTATCTCTCTGTTTGGTTCTATGTTTTCATATCTTTAAAATAATTTCTGGTAAAGTAATATTGTATTCATTTACATACTGCATATTGGTCTGAATTTTTAGCTGTTTATTTTTGTGTTTTTTTTGTTCATTTCAGCTAGAATTTAAGGCTACACTAACTACTGGAATTAATGGTAACATTGCTATTGACGACTTGTCAATTGAACCTGGTGTTTGCAAGTCATCCGGCGTAGTAATTACTACTTCTCTGTCGTAATAAAGTCAGGTGGATTGACAGAGGTAAATTTCCCTGTGGTTATTCCCTACATTCCTTGAACATCGAGTTGCTCTCAACTTCATGTGTTATTTCCCTACAACTATTGTGCTAAATTTAATTTATCTGCAACTCAAGCTTCTAAGTAGTGCATTACCAGTATTCAAATGAACATTGCTTTTTATCATTAGACGATGGCGTATTCATTCACTCCTGCGTTTATATCCAACAAATAATATTAAATTACCATATCTGTTAAAGTTGTTGAAAGTTATTTATTGAGGTTGGATACCAATAGTTTAAAAGTTGGTCATTACCACTAACCACTTTGGAAAAATAAATGTGAAATGCATGTGTTACCTTCGTCCTGGCACTGAAGGGATTATCTGCTTCAGCAATACGGATTTGGCAAGGCACAACTACGGCTAGAACGGTTTAGAACTGGGCATGCAGCAACACATAACTACCGATACAGCAACACGCAAATAAGGATATAGCTAGTTAGCTACACACAACTACAGATACGGAGACATACAACTATGATATCGCGACACAACTAGGGATACAGTGACACACTACTACGTACACGGTGGCACACAACTACAGATACAACAAGTAGTAAGGGTATTAGCACATGGCCCTTTTTAAGGTCAACCCCTTACAAAAATATCCCTGATTCTCATTTTAAGGTTAACTACCTGAATAAATACCCTTACCTTCTCGTTAAATGCTCAGCCATATGTAAAATGACATTGATTACTTTTTTAAGGTAATCCTCATTGAAAATGGTTTTGATTCCCAATTTTAAGGTCAACATCGTGTGACAGATGACTCCTGCCAGTTTCTCAGTAAGGTGATGGTGCAAAACAGGTCCTTTGGAACAGGTTCAAATAACGCTATGCTTTTTGGTCAATCTAGCAAGACTGTATCTAAAAAGCCCTGGGTTTTGGGGGCAATTGTGATGCACGAAATTTTCCTGAATATCAGCATTTGCTCATCACTAGGCTGCAGCGCTGCTCGAGGAGTGGCATGGATACAACACGCGTTTTTGTTTTTTTTGTTGAAGTGGTCTAGTTAATGCTTTCAACGAGTGGTGGGTGCAAAAGGCATGGATGAAAATTGTACCTCTTTATATCATTCTTGGCTAAGTATGATGTCGTGGTGGTGTCCTAGTTTCGGAGAAAGAAATTTCACTATTTTATGCAAGAAGGGGTGGAAAATCATCTGCAGAAGCATTGTATGGTAATGATTTTCCTTTTCCTTTGATTGTGGAGGACTCGTTTCGTCTTACTGTGAAGTTTTGGCACACGATGGCCGATGCGACAGAAAAAGTCCTTCCCTAAAAAAATCAAGGTTAGACCGCTTTACTGTGAAGTTGGCTGGAATTGTTTCCCAATTTGGAAAAATATACAAGTACTTCACTTTCGTTTTCTGTTCTTCTGGTGACCAACAAGTCGGTTTCCCCAACAGAAGAGAAAAAACAAGAACCTAGGATGACTTACAAAGAAGAAAAAGAGTGCTCATCCAATGGTTGATAGGGAAATTTTTCCGTGCCAAGAAGACGTTCAAAGAAAAAAGATATCAACAGAGGCACAAAGGACATCACAAAGAAAAATGTAACGTAACCTGCAGAACGCATGGTTGGAATTAATCGATGGTCTGGCATATAAAATGGCACATGTGCGTTAGGGCTGTAAAACAACTGGAAGGGAAATTGGAGATTCGTCCAAAATAAGACCTAATTGTCTTTTAGTAAACTGAAGACTTTGCTGAAGAAATTAATAAATTGTTGAATGCCGGAAAATTTCAACTTTTTGATTGACCCACGATAGAGGATACCAAACTTGACTGGGATTTGTCATACATGATGCACGATTCAACCAGCAAAGTGACCCACAATACCAAATTCGAGGTGAGGCTGTTCAGTTTGGATGTGGAAAAGTTTCATCTCGTGTGCAATACTTTAAACAGATGCATCTTGACTTTCATTGGGGTTTTGCGTTGAATGAAATGCACTATGAGCCATTGATTTTGTTGGAACGTTACGTAGGTACCTATTAGTATCTTTTAGAGCAATGTCGACGTCGTGCTGTGAAAGTGAAAGCTCAATTCGGATTATGCGTTATCTTCGAAAAGGCCACTGATAAGACAAAAAGTATGACAGCATTTCAATTCCAATTTGAACAGAGTGGAGAACAAGGAAGTTCTCTTGTAAATGAAGAACAAATAAATTCTGCATAGTATCGGATGGTAAAGAAGGAAACAGATGGGTTATCAAGCTATGCGTATGTCGGGAACCACGCATTGGACCGTTTGCCGAAAAAGGTTCTACGCCACTCCCCAAGTTTTAAAATGAGTTCTGATAAGCTCCTTTTATCACTTCCTGGTGGTAAGGAAGATTGTAAGAAATTTTATTGATTTGCGTGACAGAGTGGAGCAGCTCACAAAGAGTAAATCCCAAACTTATTGCAAAATCCATTGGAAGCTAGTTCGTATTGTTAAAGGCAAGGAGAAACATGCTAGACCTAATCGTGAATATTCCGGAAAGGCTATGTGTTTCTTTTTGTAGACCTAAAACGCTGTGTATTATTAAATATTAATATAAAACGTTTATTTCATTTTTGCTGTATGTCATTGATTTTGGCCTGGTATTTGCCAAATCTGTGTTGTAATTTTCTTTTTTGTTTTCTACAGAATAATGAATTGGAGGATATATTCGCGCTGCTGTGTGAATAAAATCGATAGCGTGGATTGATCTATAGATTTCACTGTTGTATTACTGTCTTCATTTAAAATTTAATTTTATTGGTTTTGTGTACTAGTTTTATATTTTTCGTGCAATAAATTATTTCTATGAATTTTCTACTGTTTCAGTTGTATATGTATACTGACACTTAACAATTTGTGATTGTCGCACAAAGCATCCGTTATTTAGTGCTAGAGTAACTTGATACTCTTCCATACCATTAAGCCTAAATCCCCCCCCCTCCATATCTGCTCCAAGCTGGGGTTTGTTGCTCATTGCCCTCAAACTTTGAAAATTACGTCATTTTGAAGAAATCATTGGCTATGTCGTGTGGTACCATCGCAACGATTACATCAAAATTGTTAATTTGTTTGACGTTTGCTGGTGACGAACAACCCTCCCGCAGGTCACAGATCGCATATAAGGTATCGTGTCACGTGACACAGAATGTTGATAGTTTGAACGTTGTTCAAACAAGATTGGGACTACAGTCAAGGTTAACAGTAGATGCCGCTACATCAATTAATTTACTGTACACCAACGACACTACATCTCTTATGCCTCGTCAGGGTACACGTTTTTATTGACGTGTATGTTTATTAGGTGAATTTGTACAGTGTTGTGAAAAACACTACATAATGAGACGTAAAGAACTTTAAAAGTTACCGTCAGGAAAGTTTTTCTTTTCATTGCATCAAGGGACCTGTCAGGCAACTTTTCACAAGATTTTAAAATTTTATGCACGTGCACATAATGCACTTGAATTACAAAAATCGGCATTGTGACAAGTTTTTATCCTGTATTAGTAAAGAAGTATCACGCTTAGTAAATCAGTGGAAAAAACGTTTTTTTTCCAATGTTCAGTTCAGCCGTAGGTTTGTGATGGAATCTGGGACTGATAACCGTAGACGTCAAGATCCATATCCTGACTTGGCTACTTGGAAACAAGCATCTGGTCAAGACACTACTGCGTGTGTGTGTGTAGTGTTATATACCATAACAACAATGTCGTGATGTTATCTTAACAATAAAAGTAATGTTTACTATTGTTAGCTGTAAACGCTTGTGGTTTACAGCTTCACTTCGAATTAACCTTCCTTACCTTTAGGTCGTACCCAATATAAATATTCCCCACTCCTAATGTATTTTCTACCGTCCTTTACGAGTAAACCAAGTGATTAATAATCATGATGTGCTGTGATCATCTGCGTTACTTCACGACCACAAAACTACCAGTAAAATCTAATTCCACTGCGCTTTACTCTATCATGTGGTAGCGAGACGTCGGAGAGAAGTGACGGGAGGAGTCCGTACGAAAAGAGAAAAATGGTAACCAGCTTCATCGGAGCAAGGAAAATTGGACGAGTGAAGATGGGACATTTCGGCAGGTGAAACAAAAATAAGGAAGGATCCATCTTCAAGAGGAGTGGGAAGAAACGAAACTGAAGATAAGTATTGAAAAAGGGGATTGAAATGATAGTCTCATGTAGCTGCCCAATTGCGGGAAATTACGTGTTTAACTGCCACGTTTAAAAGCAAGACAATAGCTAGCAAATATGGCTAATAATAATGTAAAAATTTGCATAGAATTTTAAACAAGATGGCAACCGCAGGTTCCATTCCAAACCAAATGGCTATACCACTATTGAAGGGATCAAATTATGTACAATGGGCTGAAAAAATAAAGGCCTACTTAATGCATCAAGGTTTGTGGGCCTATATAACAGAAGAAAGCAAAGAAACGGATGCAAACAAGAAATTAATAAATAAGCAAAAAGCAATGGGCACGCTATTATTATTTATTACTGCAGGATGTGTAACGATTCCAAAGACGATAGTAACCCCTAAACAACTATGGGAATTTTTGAAGCAAACATTCCAGCCAAATAATGTAATGAGATGCTTAGCTCTACATAGAAAATTTTATTCCATGAGCAAGAACTCGGGTGAATCAATGGCAGCATACATAGGCAGAATAGAGGAGTGTGCAAACGAATTAGCTGAATGTGGTATGCCTGTGTCGGACACAAATTTAGCTTGGTTTATTCTTGGTGGCCTACCAAGTAGTTGTGACACCATGTTAATGGGTTTTGCGGCAATGGGTGCAAATACAATAACAACTGCCAAAGTTAAGGAACTGTTATTCTTTGAGGACTCAAGAAATGAAGCTAAAGACAGTTTAGGCCAACCCCCAACTAATGCTGCATTAACAGTAAACGTAAATGATAAAAATAACTGTAACGTAGACCCTCAAGGACAGAAGATAATAATATGTTACAGATGTGGCGGAAAAAATCATAAAAGTTCCACCTGTTCCTCACCTTATGAAACTTCTAATTTTAGCAACAGAGGAAGAGGTCAAAATCGGCGAGGAGGAAGAGGTTTTCGCCGAGGAAGAAGCCGAGGCAACTTTAGAGGCCAGCAAGGAAGACAAGGAGCAACGGGTCTACTCGCAACAGCAACAGACATTGTATATGCACTGGTAACCTGTTTATGGACTCCCTTCACGAATACAACTGAAAAAGAAGGTAAAACTTTGCAAGATGTGTTTGTGGTGGACTCGGGGGCGAGTAACCACCTAATTTGCAATATAAATTGGCTATTAAATCGTCTAAGGATTAACGGATCACCAATTTTGTCGGCTAGCAAAGATAAGTCACTGATACCACATTCAAAAGGCAATGTTTTATTTGACAACAGTAAACGTAGACTTCTACTAAAAGACGCATTGTATGTACCAGGATTACAAGTTAATCTCTTCTCAGTAAGGTCAGCAACAGCTAGTGGATGCAGCGTAGTATTTTATGAAACATGCTGCATAATTTATCATAGCAGGAAAATACTAGCCAAGGCATATATGCAGAACGGTCTTTATATTTTAGATGGTAATCCAATAGAAGCAAAAGAAGAAAAGGTAAAATTGATGTTGACTCAAACTAACCTAAACAATCAATATCCTGAAAGTGAAATGGCATTAATAAATAAAATAGTGCCGTGTAACCAAACAATTCAAAGCAACATAGAAAGATGGCACAAACGGTTCATGCATATATCTGTAACGTCATTACAAAAAATGGCCGAAGCACATGCATTAAGAGATTTTAAAATCCTAAAACAAAAAGGATTAGTTTTACCATGCCATGAGTGTATCCAAGCTAACCAGACAAGAAAACCATTTCCAGCATTGACTTATGAACATGCTAAAAAAACAATTAGAACTTGTGCATACAGATGTGTTAGCAGTACCAATTAAATCATTAGGGGGCAACTCCTATGTTTTAACCTTCACAGACGATTATTCTGGCTTTGTAACGTGCTACATCCTAAAGAACAAATCGCAGGTGCCAGAAAAACTAAAAGAATATGTTGCCATGGCAGAAAACCAAACGGGACAAAAGCTTAAGTCAATCAAATCCGACTGCGGAACTGAGAACCTTAACGAAAGTGTATCTGCATTTCTGAAAGAGAAAGGGGTTAAACACACCACTGCAAACATTTTTTGCCCCGAGCAAAATGGCCGTTCTGAACGTTTAAACAGGACATTGTTGAACTTAGTACGAGCAACATTAACAAGTGCAAACTTGCCGGCGTATTTATGGGCCGAGTTGATTTCAACTGCAGCTTATTTAAGGAACAGATGTACAAATAAAGCAAATGAACATATAACTCCGTTACAATTATGGTTGGGTCGAGAAGACAAGCCAACTGTAAAACACCTAAAGGCGATTGGATGCATTTGTTTTGCACACATTCCAGTTCCCAAACGTAATAAACTAGAACCAAGAAGTAGGAAATGCCTGATGGTGGGATACGATCAAACTTCACGTAGCTATCGTTTATGGGATTTGGAAAATCACAATATTATCGTATCGAGGAATGTAACATTTCTTGAAAATGAGTTCAACTTCACACACTTGCACCAACAAGAAGAACAAGGCTTTGAAGACGTGTGGGAAAAATTATGGCAAACTGCTGAAGCTGACGAAACTGACGAGTCTGGAGGAGAAGAGGCTGTAATTCAAGAACCTCAAGAATCAATCATACAGGGAAATGAAGTGCTAACTAATGGAGCACACGAAGGTGAAAACAGTTGTGTACACGGTGAACTTCCTTTAGCACAGCAGACAAATACAAACAGCCAATCAAGTCCACCTGTAAGAAAGAAAAAGAAAGAAAGTACCACAAAAACAAGCGAAAATAAGACAAGTGCACATAAACATTTTACAAGATCCAAAGCCAAAAATATGGTGTTGACTAAAGAAACGTCAGTTTCAGGGGGAAGTAAACAGATTTCAACAGATGAAGAATCAACGGACAGAGCCCTACTTGCGTGCAAAGAAAAGGAAATTTGTGCCATTTCAACTGACGATTCTTTTACCAAAATATTAACTGATTTGTATGGCAAAAATGTTACCCAAGATACATTAATAAATACCTGCATGTTTAATTTTCATAACGACGATTATGAAATTGCAGCACTAGCAACGTCCAATAATGAACTGAAAGTGCCCAACACATTTAAAGAAGCACTCAGCAGTCCTGAATCAGATAAGTGGTTAGCCGCAATTCACGCAGAATATGGAAGCCATATAGCAAATCAAACTTGGAGACTCGAGGAACGTCCACCAGGCGCACAAGTCGTCGGGTGTCGGTGGGTTTTCTGCGTCAAACGAAATGCTGTCGGGGGCATTGATAGATACAAAGCACGCCTAGTTGCGAAAGGTTTTACTCAAATTCATGGACAATCATATTTTGAAAGCTACAGCCCAACAGCGGGGCTTGCAACAATTCGTTTAGCAATAGCAGTCGCCGTGCAAAACAATTGGTATCTAGACCAGTACGACGTCACTACGGCATTTTTACAAGGTCGACTCGATTGTTACGTTGCCATGCAACAACCAGAGGGGTTCATTGTTAGCGGACAAGAATCAAAAGTCTGCCGACTTGTGAAATCTATATATGGCTTAAGGCAGGCTGGGCTTTGTTGGTACAGACGTTTAAGTGAGATTCTATTGTCGCACGGGATGAAACGCTGTCTGTCAGATGCGTGTGTTTTCTGGATTCGTGTTAACAATGAACTTGGTTTTGTCACTGTTTACGTCGATGATCTAATGGCGGCGGCACAAACAATGGAAATACGTCAATTGTTAAGAAAGATTTTGAGCGCCGACTTGGACATAAAATATTTGGGTCCTTTAAATTTTCTATTGGGGATACAATTCGTACGTGAGCCTGATGGAACATTACATGGAAATCAAAAAACATATATTGAAAATATCCTGAAGAAATTCAATATGGAGTTCTGCAAAACTGTAGAAACTCCATGCATACCTGGACAACATTTACTCAAGACTGTCAGCTTAACTCCTGAAGAGGAAGAAGAAATGCGATGTGTACCTTATCGACAGTTGGTGGGATGTTTATCTTACCTGGCTCTGGCAACTCGTCCTGATATAGCGTATGCGGTTAATGCTGTGGCAGCTCATTCAGCCAACCCCGGAACTGTACATTGGGTCGCAGCGAAAAGAATACTTCGTTATTTACGAGGGACAATTGATAGGAAATTGACATTTCGACCTAGTGACAAGAAACTTGAAATATATGCTGATGCCAGTCACGCACCGAGTGCAGATGACCGCAAATCAATATCTGGAGTTTTAGTCTACTATGCGGGAACGCCTATACTCTGGAGAGCAAGTAAACAAAAGAGTATATCACTTTCGACAATGGAATCTGAGTACCGTGCTCTATGTTTGGCAACACGAGAAGCCTTCTGGATTAGATCCTTTCTGAAAGAAATAGGCGTCTATCAGGCACAAGAATCACCTACCATCGTAAGGACGGATTCCCTTAGTGCAATTCAGCATGCAAATTCCCAGATAGAACGATCCCGTTCAAAACATATTGAAATAATATATCATTTCGTTCGAGAGAAAATTAACGACGGAAATATCCGACTTGAATTCGTCCCGACCGAACGAAATTGGGCTGACATATGTACCAAAGCAGTTGCGACTTCCATACATCACAACTTGTGTCTTGGTCTCTCCTTTACAAGTTAAGTGTGCAGATCAAGATTTAGAATATCAAGTGGCCTTCGTCACACGGGGGCTTGATGGAATCTGGGACTGATAACCGTAGACGTCAAGATCCATATCCTGACTTGGCTACTTGGAAACAAGCATCTGGTCAAGACACTACTGCGTGTGTGTGTGTGTAGTGTTATATACCATAACAACAATGTCGTGATGTTATCTTAACAATAAAAGTAATGTTTACTATTGTTAGCTGTAAACGCTTGTGGTTTACAGCTTCACTTCGAATTAACCTTCCTTACCTTTAGGTCGTACCCAATGTAAATATTCCCCACTCCTAATGTATTTTCTACCGTCCTTTACGAGTAAACCAAGTGATTAACAATCATGATGTGCTGTGATCATCTGCGTTACTTCACGACCACAAAACTACCAGTAAAATCTAACTCCACTGCGCTTTACTCTATCAGTTTGTTACTTAGAACAGTGCTTAAATATCGACTAGGATTGTGTGGAATCACGAGGGGAAACCATGCAAAGTCAACAATCAAACAACATTGTTTTGGGCTCATTGTTAAAAAAAATCATATCCACTAGAAGCTCGGCTACTAGCGACGCGTAGTTGAATTTCGAATCCATAAACAATTAAAATATTTTTAAAACAGAGAGACTACAAATGAAACTAGCCGAATGATTTGCTTTGCTCACTCTACTGGCGTCGATCCATGCTTCAAATAATTTCTATGATCCCCGGAGCTTCACAAAATCGGATGTACTGATAATTTTTGACCAAACTAATTACAATTGTTGCCCCCAGTTCGTTCTTCACATTGCTTTGTTTGTTTGCTCGTTTCTACGCCTACTCTTTCGGAAGTTAGGCCGTACGACCGTGTGAGTAGCGCTAAATGAAAGACTGAGAAAGCAAAGCGAGAAACGCATTGCCAAAATTTAGTTTGCATGATGTCTCACGCTTTGTTTGCTTGATCCACACATCACCGTGCTACTGAAACACGAATGTTTGACAACGCTTTACAACCAATACGTATATTTT
>JAHWFP010075022.1:0-22312 GCA_023313725.1 Lithobius niger
GGATTCCAAATTTGGTTTTAAAATGTTCACTTTTGACGGAGTTATAAGCTCTCAAAGTTGAGAGTTTAACACAGAGACCCTAGGCTGACCCTTACTAACACTGGCTATCGCCAGTGTTAATTTAGTTTAGCTTAGTCGTAATTTAGTTTGCTTTAGATTTGGGCTGAAAAATGTGCAAAAACTACCAGATAGAACGTGTGGCGCCCTCTGAAAACTCGGATGGAACTAATAGGAAATTAATGTAGCACATTTCAGTAAGGACGTTGTACATGTACAAATTCTCCTCTCCAACCCTATAAATTCTTGGTTGTACCCAATTCAACGTCAAACTTTTTAAATAGGTCTAGCATTCAGTTAATCACCAGCAGCATCATAAATGTGACCAGTAGGGCTCGACGCAGTGTCCATGATAGTATTATAGTAGGGTTACACATGCACTTGTGAGGGGAAGATAGGGGTTACTAATAAGCTCTCATAACAATAGGATTAAATAGGGGAAGGAGAAGAATGGGGAGGTGAACTCAAGTAGGGTGGAGAAGGAGGAAGTAATTAAAAAAAAAGAAAAAGTAAAAATGGCAGGCAAACGAAATGTTGAAGTTAATAACAAGAAAATGCTTCTTTTTTTTTTATAAATTTAGCTGCAAATTTGATTTCTACATACGCGAAAACATGTAAATTGGCATAAAGATTTAAAATTTACGACCATATTTAACCGTATTACAAAGATACACCGTAATTTTTTTTATGCATCAAATTTGCAGTGTATTTTCGTTATTATGGTTAAGTATGGCCGTAAATTTTAAATCTTTATGTCAATTTATTTTTTCGCGTATACAGAAATCAAATTTACAGCCAAATTTACAAAAAATAAAAATAAAAATTTTCTAGTGATTAACTTCAACATTTCATTTGCCAGGCGTAGGAGACTTACGCGGCAAAGACTTACGCATCGATGAATCCCACGTGATCCCAATGTAAAGATGTAACTTTTGCTCAACAGCAGAGGTTGGGATAATGGCAGTGTGAAATAACCAAAGAGTTAAACGAGGAGAAACGAATGAGTTAGCTCAAGTTGTGATGAACCTAAGTGAAAGGGTGAGCTGAGTGAGCGAGCGAAACGAGTGAAAATCAGTGTTTGTCATCGTAAACAGCACTAAACTTTATGCATAATGCAAATAAGCTTCGAGCTGCATCGGCTAAACTGTTATTGGTTCCGACCAATTCAACACATGCCATCGCTTCGTGTAGGTAATTCCTACATTACTGCAAAGCAGAATAAACCTGCTATTTTTTTGCGAAATATTTGCTTCTAACTGAATGGTGGATGATGGAAAACCCCTGGTTCCGATGTCCCAGTTATCCGACCCTCACGCATCTCTTTCGCAGATCGCTTTCACTATACCTGTATGGTGCTTCGCACTTTAATGACACTTGAACCATGCAAATCTTTTGGACCGGATGTTCTCTCTGCCTTCCGTTCCGGGAGTTGCTAGTGTCATGTGTTTTTAACCAGGGGGTGCTCCCTGCGTCATGGAAAACCGCACACGTTGTTCCTATCTTCAAGAAAGGCTTCCCTCTGATCAACTTGCTAAGTGCTGGTGCACACGTGCGTTTTTTGGACTCGCGGTGACGCTGCGCCGCTGCGGTGACGAAGCCAATCAATGCACACGTGCGGTTTTGACGCTGCGGTGCCGCTTCGGTGACGTATGTGCGTTATAGTTTGAAACCAATGAGACGATATTGCTTTTTTCGCCTACCTCTTCACGAAAAATATATTTTAAAACCAATTTTGGTACATTGATGTATTAATTTAAGACGTACCAGGGGAAAATGTTATACATCCTTTGCAGATGAACTAAAAAATTCGGATAAGTTCTTTAATTACTTCCCAATGAGTCTTCAATCATTTCTGCAGTAACATTTCATATTTCAGGATAGTTCTTTACTCCCCCAATTAACAATTCCATGTCTATTTCTTCGAAATTGGACGCCATTTTCGGTAACGCCTTTTGCGGTAAACGGCGGACGTGTGCACCGCTCAAGTCACCCAAGGTACTCAGAGACGCAATTGCGTTTTTTAAGGCTGCGGTACCGCTGCGTTGCTGGGGGGATTGCGGTGCAAAACGACCGCACGAGCGGCGGATGGTAACGCAACGTCGACGCTGGTACGTGTGCAGGGACTTACCCAACAGATGTCACGAAAACCAAACCGCAAATGCGGTACTGCAGCGTCGACCGCAAATGCGGTACCACGCATGTGCACCGGCGCTTATTGACCGAATGCTCTAATCTGTGTGACCTAAAGTTATGGAGTCCATGATCCTAGATTGTCTTCTTCATTTTTTCGGCGAGCATTCGGTTATTTCACAGGATCGGTATGGTTTTCTACCATCACGCTCGTCTACCCATCAGTTCTGCGTGTTCTAGATCGATGGACTAATGCACTTGATATTGGAATTCCGTCGGATAATTATTTTGATTTCAAAAAAGCCTTTGAATCGGTCGTACATCGCAAGCTATTTTGAAGCTTGACATCTGTGTATCGCTGGGAAGCTTAAAGATTGGTTAACAGCCTTTCCAACAGGGCGAACCCAGAGGGTATAATTGTGGAAGACGCCCCCTCTGATAGGGCATGTGTCGTAAGCGATGTCCCACAGGGGTCCGTCTTGGGTCCGTTTTTCTTCCTTATCTACTTAAATGATCTGAAATTTCGATGATGACACCTTTGGGTTCAAATTCGCTGATGATTTTAAGATTGTACCCGAAAATTTTACCGAGTTGTGCGCTCCCGGACTTCTTTTTCTTATCCATGAGGTGGTTGATTGGCCATCAATCTGGCAGTTGCCCCTCTTGACCCAGAAGTGCCTACTCTAGGAAACGTGGTTCTCCCCTCTTTTCATGGGGTGCTGTGATTAAGAACTGGCTTTCCTCGGGGAACATTTTGACACTCGTCTGTGGGTTTCAAGGTTTATGTTAGGGCCATTCTTGAGTACGCCACTCCAGTCTGGTCGCCGTACTTGGCTCGGGACATCGATCGGGAAGGTTCACGAAGGGCCTGCATGGTATCCGTGATGTCAGCTATGAGAATCGACTCGCCAGGTTGGGCCTACAGAGCTTCTTGAGCTTCGTCGTATAAAATTTGACTTGGTTTTGACTTATACAATTCTCCACGGCCATATCTCGGTTGACCTTCCTTTTTGTTGACCTCTCACATAACGTGATCAATAGCAAGGGCCGTGCTTGGAAACTCAACGTCCAACCTTCTCATTTGGACTGTCGATGGCATTTTTGCCCGTTCATGTTGTGCTAATTTGGAACGCCCTAGTGAAACGGTGGGTACATCCGCGGTCGCCGGTTTCCGAGAGGGATTATGTGGGGAACTACTTGACAGATTCCTAAAACGACCACTCCCACCTCCCACGCCACATCTAGTTTGATGGCTTTCTTATTTAAATTGGGAGCAGCATAAGCGGTACACAGCTCTTCGCCTCCCCCCCCCAACCCCCACCCCACGAGTAGTGGGAAACCGTGTTATTATTATTATTATTATTAACAGAAACGTGCACAACATTACAAGCATGGGGTGACACAACGTATTTCGTGCTGGCGACAAGATGTGTCAACAACTGATTTACGTCACAAGAAATTCTCCACAAGCGTAAACGAAGAAACGCTGAATGAGCGAGTGAAGCGAGCTACTAGGATTTAATATCCATAAAAAAAAGCTGAATTTTTTTTATGGATTTATTTTTTTCACGGAGACTTTAGCCGAGTCGCTCGCTTAAGCCAAACATTGCATTTTAGTGTTTAGTTTTTTAGTACTTATAGCTGGATGCCAAAAAACTATACACTAAAATGCAATGTTTGGCTAAAGAGCATGACCCGTTTCAGGTGAAATCAGAGCTGGAAGTGGGTCACATTTTCTGATCCACTCGAGTCCTGACCCACGACCCACTTAACCCCACTGGATAGAGAAAAAAATGTGACCAAACCGTCCGTGACCCATTCCACGCTATGAAAAAAATATTACTGCGTGCGAATAATACGTCAGTATGCGATTTGGGTGTTTAGCCTTCAGGGAAAAACTATTTTTGAAAGAATAAGTAAGAAATGCTAGTACGACTACTGATTACCGTAAGATTACCACCGTGGGTCTGTGGGTGAACGGTCTTGAACCATGATAAAAATGTGACCCACCGACCCATGGGTCAGTTCCATCTCTGGGCGAAATAAGAATAAAATCGGTGAACGCCTACAGAGCCAGTACTAAAAATTATTAAAGGAGGTATAGGTGCAAACGAAACGACCATTTTATGCACCACCCACATTAAAAAAAGAAAAAGAAAATATAAACAATAATTCCCACAGGTAACGAGTCCAGTATAAGTCCCGTCCACATATCCCCCCCCCCCCTCGTCCAACGTTTCTCCCGTTCTCTGGTGACTAAATTTCTCGGCGATAGGAAATTATGGCTGACATATTAGGTATTTACAAGGATTGACGTCGTTGGAAGCAACACTGAGATCATCACGACATGCATGAAACCGAGAAAGCGACCAATCGATGAAGGCTGTCTCTTAAAACCTTCTCGAGAATCCGAGTTATAACCAATCAAAGTGATTTAGGAACTGAAGAGAAATTCCCCTTCAGGAATGCTTTAATGTTTGACGAAGCTGTAAAGCGGCGGAAGCTCAGATCAAAGTCTTGTTCAAGAGCGAGAGACAGATAGAGCTGAATAACTGAATTAAGCGGCTTATAAGCAGCTTTTGTCTCTTATTTTTCTTCAAGATGGAAGGAATACCGATTCACTTAGCAAGCTTCTTCGTAAATGGAACGGGAATTTTTTTGAAGTATATATGGTGTGCGCGGTGTATCTTGAGTCCTGCAAGTATTTTGTGAGCGGCTACGTCTTCCTGGAGGGAGTGGGTTTAATCGATGGCCGCCATTGTTTTTGTAACCATCTAGGATATCAACAAGGCACTCTTCTACTGAAAACATATAATCGATTATCTGTGTTTGTTCTGCGGAGAACTCAAGATAGGCCGCGGACACTACAGAAACTACTTGAAAAATTTAAGGTCGCCTGTTTATCTTCTTAATTTGCTAAACAATAGTTCATGTGTCTTAACAAAACTCCGGTAAGAGCGTAATTCTGCAGCGGTAAGTGGTTTCGCAATTCACTACCGAGGAATTTAAAATTTCGTTTCTTTTCCAAGTTGCAACCAAAGATTGCACTCAACAATGGCTTGGACAATCACCCATGGACCTTAGATTTATTGTAAAAGCCTGGACGAACTAAAAACTGACCTGCATCGGAGAACCAATCAGTCACTCATTAACGTTGCCGTAGATTGCGTTAGAATAAAGGGATGCACGTTAGATGATGGTTACGCAACAATACGAACTTCCACAACATACGGGGTTTATGTTAATAACCAAAAAACAAAATGCGTTGCGATCTTAACCCATAACCGCCTAGATACGAACGTACGCCTTCAATGTATAACAGCGAAAAACTAAGTCCCAGCGCGAGCTTTGTGAGGGGTCCCCGGGGACCCCGAGCAGAGCGGGCAGTCACAGTCCAGTGGTCAGCGTCGTCGGCTCCAAACCAAGAGTATGCCGGTTCGAGAACCGGCCCAACTCTAAAAAAAGGGTCTGAAAGTTCTTTCAGGCGGTTATGGGTTAAGTTGTAGTAACAGTGAACTTCAGGAATTTCTAGACGACAAAATGTTAAAGAAGAAAGCAAACGAAAAAATTCACAATTTCGCTGATGTAACAGCTAATTCTGAATGCCGACAGGCTCATTTTACTTGGCTAACTAACGAATTTGGAAGAGACAATAACGCTTACGCCAACTTGAAGTTTGCTTTGAATCGAATTTTCGGCTGGATTTACTTTAGTCTTTCAACTAAGTCTTCCGTCTTCATCAGGCACTGGTTGCTTAGCACACTAACGTAACAGCTAATTATTTATAAACGTAAAATTCTAAAGAAAAAAGGTAGAGACACATGTAAGACACATATAACAGTTATAAATTACATGTGTCTATTAACCTGAAGCGAACGAAAATCAGGGTTTGTCAGCCAGTGTGCGCAAAAAAGGAAATGAAAAAAACTTAAGCATGTGAAGCTTGAACTTAACAGTAAACCAAACCTTGCTGATGTAACTGCTAATAGAGCAATGGCAAATGTGAAAATTATTAATGAAAAAATGTGTAGATGTAAAATACCTGCTTAAAAAAAGTAGAGACGAAGATAAGACAGTGTGACCGTTTGTACGGTCACAGTCTTATGAAAGTTGTGATATCTTTTACCCAAAACCAAAATTGGTATAAGAGAAGCCACCAAGTTTCCAAAAAAAGGGTCGGCCTTTGAAGGTAGTGATATCATCCAACCAGGGGAAGTCCGCCAAAGTTATTCCTATTAGACAAGTTAATCGCACTGAATAATACTTCGGACGTTAAGTGAAAACTTGAAGATTGCTACCGAGAATAACACTGTTCTAGTTTTCATTTAATTTTCGAACTATTAGTCAGTGCGATTAACTTGGCTAATAGGATTAACCTTGGCGGCCTTTCCCTGGTTGAATGATATCACTACTTTGAAAGGTCGACCCTTTTTGGAAACGTGGCGGCTTCTCTTATACCAGTTTTGGTTTTGGGTGGATTATCCTTAACTTTTTGAGGCAAGGGAATTCTTATAATTGATTACAAACGCAGAATATTTACTAGCGTATGTCTCGATGCTTGCTATGCGAAAGTTTGGTTTTATCTCCGTGAGAGTCAAAGCGATGAACCATGTTTTTTTTTCCCCAGAGTTAGAGTATGTTTGCTGTCACTTTTTTATTTCCCTTTCGAACGAACATCGACAAGGTGCGCGCTATGGCTTTAGCTCCATCTTCAATAGGCGACACCAAACCAGGAAAATGCAGTCGGCACAAAAAGCAGAAAAAATTCGTCTACGTGAATTAATCATGAATAAATTTGCCAGTGACAAAATACGAATGCTGAAGAAAAACTTTCTGGAGTCGTTTCGGCTAAAAGATATCACTAAAATATTATTACCTATACCAAGCCTAAATTTTAGTTATGCTGTAGAGAAGATGGCAATAAATTTTGTCTAATTTACGAATTAAAAAAAGAATCACTACAACGTTAACTTAAATACTTACAAAATATTTGAAAGATACACAAAATTTGTGCTAGGCACACCCCGCCATATTGAAGGGGCGTCGCAACCTAAACGTTATTAATGCTGAAATTATTTCTCAGATTGACCTAATTTATCAGGTGTGGGAAATTGTTTAAAATTTTATTATTGGTCCTTGTGCTATTAGCTGATATTGTGTACGACTGCAGGCCCAACATGGTTTTTCAGAGGGCGTGGAGTCGCATACAATATCAGCTAGTAGTACAAGGGCCATTCATAAAATTAAAAAAAAAACTTTACAAACATGACGAACTGGGTCAATCTGAGAAATAATTTCTGCATTCATAACATTTAGGTTATGACGTCACTCCAATATGGCGGGGTGTGCCTACAGCAGGCAGTGTTACGTTTCTTTCAAACATGTATTTAAGTATTTAAAGTATTTAAGTATTTAAGTATTTAAGTATTTAAGTTAAAGGTAATTGTGAACTGTTCTGGCATTTATGGAATTGGTGCGTCCTTGACTAGTTTTAGTGATCAAGGTTCAAATGCTATCTAGAACCGAAAATTGTAATAATGCCGTCTTTTTGTGATCTTTGTGGTGCCTTACTGTCAGAACGCTACCGAGTTCTTATCCCCACGACTAACCAATTTCTAAAATAACGTCCGTCCAGCGATGAAAACGAGCTTTATCACGGTTACGTTATGAATCGAGTTAACCATAGCCGAGGGCTAATCTACGAACCAAAATAATGAGAGATCGAATTGCGTCACCTGCCTATGCACACATTGGACGGGCCTTACACACACAAAAAAAAAATACCTCTGTGAGCGCCCGTCAAGAGTAGACGGATTTAAGTATTTAGCAGCGAAACATTTCACGGCCAAAGAACTTTTGGCGCCTCGGTTTTCTACTGCTGCGCAAGGATACAGCTTTGGTAGGGTCGGTCCAATCAATACCACTCAAGTGTGCGAGAAACAGTGAGATTTCGAGAGAGTCATTGGCAAGACAGTAGCCATATATTTTTTTTTAAATTCAAACTCGTATGATGTCGATGTGCATTTTGGCAAGTTTTCTTCTACCACGTTCCCTCTGGGACTGTTTTTACTCGCTTCCGTACAGCCGTACCGGCTGAGAAGACTATTACAACGACTTTGTCCGTCCGTCCGTCGCTTTTTTCAACTTCGCAACGGTACCAGCTATTGACGACCATTGTTTACAACGTTAGATTCAGTGTGAGAAGTTAGTTAAATCACATGGCAAATTAAAACATCGTTACTTCCTTATAGTTAATAGAATTCTTCGAGGTAACTAAATTAAATAATAACATTTGATCGTCGAATTAAAATCCTAAGGTAACACTCAATAAAAACAAATGGATTTTAGCTTCGTATAAAATAGCCTCGTCGCATTGTTGCATGAATGAATAGGCCTACCGTCGAACTAAATTCTCCATTAAGCCTATATCTGCTACTTACGAAATTAAAACTGCATTTGTAAAATTAGGCCTAAAAATGTAAATTAGGCCTAAAATCATGTTACCATGGCAACGTCAAGTTGCTACGAGTCGCTGTTGGCTTCATCAATAGCGTCTATTATCACTTCTCTACTACCACTGATCTATATACGCTACATTGCGCGTTACGTTGTAACATTGTAACTGTGTGCCTGTAGGCGCACAGTGTTACAAAAATGAATAGGCTTACTATACAATCCATATCGCAGTTAGCTGCTACTTACGAAATTAAAACTGCTGGTTACAATTAGGCCTAAAAGCTTAGACTAACACTTAAAATGTAAAATAGGCCTAAAAGCTAACACATTTTAACCGACAATTGTGATGGCTACTGCTTTTAGATTAGTATAATAGAGATAGCTGTTGTAGTGCATGATAGAGGTGTGCGCCTCAACATTGGAAGTGAAGGAACTGTACAGAAGACCGGTGCGACTAGGCAGTCGCTGTAGCCGCTTGTTATACTCTTCTTAGCATTCTGACGAAGAGTCCGGTGTAGTGAAACGAAAAGTTGATGTAGTATATTACAATTTCGAGGGAAATTCCAGTAGCGAAGGGGATTGAGAGCGGCTTCCGGTAATGAATTCCAGGCTGGAACCACCTGGAAGCTAAAGAAATGAATTACTCAGAAGCTAAAGAAGAGATGCCTACAATTTAACCAATGAACGGGGGTGGTTAATTTTTTACTAGGACTCTTAGTTCGTTATAGAGCTCAGTTCCAGGTGCAATCTCAGGAGGTGTTAACCCATATAGAATTCTGTAAGCGATGATGAGGTCCACTTTCAAATGTAGAAGTTAAGGTGTCAAGGTGTCTAGATCTTTTAGTCGTTGAGCATATTTTAGATGTTTCGTACAAGGGATTGACGTGGGGAATCTTCTCCGTACCTACTCGGTTCTATCAATATCTTTCAGTATATAGACCTGGTGACCACACCTGACTTGCATATTTCAGGGTTGGACGCACATTTACCTTCTACGTCCTGACAAGGATGTTGTCGTTCCCCGGATGCTGGGTGTTCCCCGGATGTTGGGCGTACAGCGACGTATGACAACAGATCTGTGATTTGTATTGAGTCTAATGTTGTTTCAGTAAAAGGTGTTTTCAGGTCGTGCCTGAACCGATATGCCCAGATCTTTAGTTGAGTCATTCATTGGTAGGTCGCTGGTGTAGTGTAACGATTATCCCTATTGCCCATTGCAAAGTACTTGTTGCTGGACACTGGACAATAGCAGCTGCCAGTCATCCACCTATTTAAGACGTTGTTCATGCCCTCCTGAATGGATTCGTGGACTTCCTCAGATATAACCACCGAATGTCTTAAGATCGTCTGCAAATTTCTTCTGGTTTGTATTTTGTTTGCAAGGCAAGACGTTCAGTACAATATAAACAGAAGCGGGCCCAAGACTGAGCCCTGAAGAACCCCCACTTATTGATGACGCTTACTTTCTCAGATGATTCTGGATCAACAACCACGAGCTGGGTCCTGTTTGAGATAAATTCTCTAACCCAGCCCATAAGTTCTCCAACGAAACCGTACAGTTTTAACTTGGTGAAATTTGCTGAAATAACCGATCCGAAGGCTTGTCTGAAATCGACCAAGACAACATCCATCTCGATTCCCGGATCTATAGAGCCTCCGACCATTTGTTTAATGCAATAAGGAATTGGTGTACTGCTGAGGGGCCAGGCAAGAAACAAAATTAGTCATTCTTGATAATATTGTTATTCTTAACACGCTCTATATCGTTATCCTATACGTGCATAGAAATGAATCCATGACCTTGAATAGAACCGACATCAATAAGATAGGGAAATCCTTAAAACTTGAAATGTATATGTATGCCTTTTAAAAATAGAGATGTACTTATTATACTGTACAAGTATATTGTGGTGCTTAGTAAGTAATCACTAATGCAAATTATACGCTATAATTACACAAATGTAGGCCTAATCAATACCAATACAGGCTTAATTACTCAAATGATCACACCAATAAAGGCTGATTACTCAAACATAGGTCGAATCACAACAAATACAGGCCTAACTCAAGTATAGGCCTAATGACGTCAATACAGGATAATTACTCAAATATCGGTCTAATCATAGCAATACAGGCCTAATTACTCAAATATAGGCCTTATAATCACAGCAATGCTGGCCTAATTACTCAAATACAGACCTCATCACAGCAATGCAAGCCTAATTACTCAAATACAGACCTCATCACAGCAATGCAGGTCGAGTTACTAGAGTATGGCCTAATCACAGCAATACAGGCCTAATTACTCAAACATAGACCTAATAACAGCAATGCAGGCCGAATTACTCAAATACAGGCCTAACCACAGCAATACAGGCCTAATTACTCAAATACAGCCCTAACCACAGCAATACAGGCCTAATTACTCAAATACAGGCCTAATCACAGCAATACAGGCCTAATTACTCAAATACAGGCCTATACAGGCTTAGTCACAGCAATACAGGCCTAAATTACTCAAATGCAGGCCTAATCACAGCACTGCATGATCAATTACTCAAACATAGGCCTGATCACAGCAATGCAGGCCTAATTACTCAAATATAGGCCTTATCACAGCAATGCAGGCCTATATTACTCAAATATAGGCCTAATCACAGCAATGTAGGCCTCATTACTCAAACACAGGCCTAATCGCAACAATGCAGGCCTAATTACTCAAATATAGGTCTAATCAGACCGATATATAGGCCCAGGGACGTGTGACACCATCCATGCAGGTTGTTGTATTTCCTAGCGTACATGGAAAAACTGTTGTCTTCCAAACCTCCACCCAGCTCTTGGTTAAGTGAAATACGAAAAACGTTGTTAGGTTCCTTTGGAAAGTAGCTTATTTCCGACGTTCACAATATTATTGGGAACCACACGGATCAGTTTTTGCCTGGAGCCGGAGTGCCTTGCGCCGCTTCTTTTTTTCTCTTTTACCCCGCAACAGGTCTGAATGGTACTACCCACCCACGTCTTCGTGAAACGACCGCAAAACAATCCTTGGAAGCCCAGGGTGCACGTGCTTCAATTCCATTGGCTGGGCCGCCCAATGACGTCTGTCAGCAAGGGGGTCGCAGTTAATTGCTTCTTGTAGCGAGGAAGACTGATGGTGACGTCACCATTCACACACCAACACTCGTAATTGGGCTGATAAAATGAACTGCGATTAAGTTAGTTGTGGTGGCCGTGGATAGAGGCGTGTTATTGCACATGTTTGTTGACTTATCGGGTTTCCATCATTTTACCCGGGTACGAGGGAAATGAGTAGACCGGTGTTTTTTTTTTATTGGATAACAATAACAAGAACAAATACTTTCCGTATGGAACAGGAATATAGTTTGGGGGGGGGGGGGGGTGGACGGTTTTGTATAAATTGAAAATGTCACCCAAAATGTTCGATGACCCCCTCCTCACAGATCTGATAAATGACCCGACACAACCACTTAAAGCACGAATTTATAATTCTTGCTTAAAGGAATACTAAACCCTCACTCTTCCAATTTTTTAAATGATAGCTAAGACCCTAAAAACCACTTCAAAACTTGTAAAATGTCGCTTTGCTTCTTACTTAACGTCGTAATAAATTAAAACAACTGCGTTTTTTAAGACACCCAATCAAACGTAACAAACACTACGAGAGCTCGCGACTATGGAGGTTTCGTGACGCAGCGTGACGTCAAAACATTTAAGGGAAATGGGAAGCGCATCTGTTCCCATCGTGCAGCGCGCGCGACCTAGTCTCTGCGTGTAAACAAACATGGCTACCAACAACGCTGACGCTGTCGCTGTCAATTCGTTGCAGCTTTATCAGTTTGTTTCCAGTAAAATCCAACCGCTTCCGCAGCCGGGTGGCATCTTTTTCGGCATTCGGTAAGATGAACAAACTTATTTTGTGGTTTGACGGACTTTTACACTCCTTCGCTATGCACGACAGCACGATGTTTTAGCGGCGAACGAGCTAACCGGAAACGATGTCCCAGACGATGCCGTTTTGTTTCTGGCGCACGCGCAGGTCACGCAGACAGCTGGAAGGCGCCTTGAAAGTCTTGACGTCACGACGCGTCGCTCAAACGGGATTTTCTCCAGAGCTTGTGCATCGTCTGCTTAAATCAGGTGATTTAAAAATTCGTGCGGCTTAAACAATGACACCTATCTTGACGTCGGATGAGTGTTAACATTAATTCCAGTATCTAACCTATCGATAAAAAAATTAATTGTTGGAGGGTTTAGTATTCCTTTAAGATCAAAGGTTAATTTAAATCCACTCCCCCCCCTCCAAGTATACAGTCGCGCAGTAGGATTTTCTGAAGAGGGCTTTGCGCCTCGTTTCCTTCCAGCTAGGGGGTTTGGGGGAGTGCTGCGAGCTCCTCCAGTGTGGTCCGGGGCATACTGGAAGCTAACACGTTTTCGACTCTTGGAAGCATTTCCGGTCTCTGGATCTGTTATGTTCTGTTTATTTGAACTTCCATTAATACACTGAGAACTCAACTTGGAAATTCAAATAATAACAATAACATAATAATAAAATCATTTTTCTTTGCTCCATTTAAAAGAGCAAAGTGGACATGCAAGGGTCGGGGTGGACCATTAAAAAAAATTAAGCAACTTTGCATTAGCAAATGCTAGTCAAAATTAAAAAAAAAAAGAATTTCAAGACTTCTTGAGGAAAGAAATGGGGATTAAAACGGAAAAAATCCGTAATAAAGGAGAATGGGGATGGTGGCCCTCAGGGGGAGTTTTGAGGGCGTAATAAGTGTGCCCTTAAATCACACGTATTAAGTTTTTTTGAGGAAGATCTGTAATGACGGTGCCGAAACAATGTCATTAGATAGCGAGTTCCAAACTGAAACCACTCTCAGACAAAAATGCTCTCCTGAAATTCTGGTTATACCTGGGATTTACAAGCCTATACGGTGAAATCCTCGGGTTCGAGTTTCAGTACTAGACAGAACATATTTAAAGGGACATACCATGGCACAAATATGTATGTTTATGGTACTACGCATGAAGTACATTCCACAATCCTGTATTCTGATTCCTTACTTAAAAATCCGTTCTAAAGTATGACGACTAAGAGATATTACATTGAGTACTGGGGAGGGACTATATTTACAATATCCCGAGAAAATTTTTAATTGGCGGACTTAAACAGTCAAACGTTGACCGCGTGACGTGTCGTTGTGACGGCAGCAGCTTCTGTGTGGCAGATACCGACCGACTCCTCTGTATCCATGGCAACGCACGCCCTCGCTGGGTGACGTCAAGCGCAAGTCAGTACGTAGCGAGGGGACAGGTGGGCGAGGGGATAGCACGACCGCTCTCTGCCCGGGAGATCCGGGTTCGATCCCGGCCTCATCCTCCCCCTGGTATTTTCGGGAAGAGAAGGGTCCTGTGGTGCCTCGTGCTCATGTCGATTGTGGCATGTCAAAGATCCTGGGGTTTTTTCACTTGGATTTCTCCAGTTGAATTATCTCTTTCGCCGTCTACTCATAATCATCCTCATCTGGAATGTGACGACGGGCCATCTATGCGGCCGCCATTAGGTGGCGGAGGGCGGCCTGCACCCTGTTTCAAAAAGGGAGAGCCGCTATCAGTCAGTCGAGTCAGTCAGCGTTATTTTTTTTCCCCAAGTTCGTGAGGTGATGCCACAGCACTGAACGAGGCGGTTGTGGAGGAAGAAGAAATCATCCATTAAAAAAAAAGGGCACCACCTCGAAAACACAAGGAAGTACCCATTAAACTCACCAAACATCTCAGCGACCGATTCCAACAAAGGCGACCTATCATTAAAAACAGCCAAGAGCCAAGACAGCGCACAAAATAAAAACAACGACTTTTCGGAAAAGGACACTTACCGCCGTCAGGTTTCTAAGAATTAGCTAAAATTCGTGGTAAAAAACCAAATCAGCCCATCCACAAAATGCCAATATACCCACAACAAACAGAATTCAATAAAAACACCTAAAATCCTCACTCACACATTTCCACTCAAAATTGGCAAAATAGGAGGCGAAACGAAACCCCAGTCTTTCCCTTGCAAGCATACGGAAACACCAGTTTTGGTACAAAGTGCAATCACGCGTAGCTATGGGACTGGTCCATTTTTAGTCTTCTGTACAGCCGTATACCGGCTGAGACGACTCTTGCAATGACTTTGTCCGTCCGTCGCTTTTATCAACTTCACAACGGTACCCGAAATTGACAACCACTGTCTGCAACGTTCGATTCAGTGTCAAAAGTTAGTTTAATAACATGGCAAATTAAAACATCGTTACTTCCTTATAGCTAACTAGAGGAAGCCCGTGCTTTGCACGGGGCCGGTCATGAATTAAGTTTACGGACACATTTCCCGGGAAATTTTCCCCGGCACTGTTCCCGACGACTTGTCAGATTGATCGACTACTCATGCCTGCCTCCTCTTTCAATGCAGGTAGAATGGGAGATCGCATTTGCAATGCGGGCGCGAGGAGGGGAGAAGTGATTGTTCGGCCACTCATGCCTGCCGCCTATTTCCATGCAGGTAGAGTGGGAGAGTGCATTTTCAATGCGGGCGCGAGAAGGAGAGAAGTGGTTTTCCTTTAGGCTTTCCTTTTAGCCGGCGTCCGATATTATAATAAAGGCAGACTTCTTCGACCTAATTAAATTAAATATTAACATTTGATCGTCGAATTGATATCCTAAGGATAACACTGCAGCCGCAAAAACAAAAGCATTTTAGCTTCGTTTAAAATAGTCTCGTCGCATTGATGCATGAATGAATGGGCTTACCATCGAACCAGATTCTCCATTAGGCCTATCTGCTACTTACGAAATTAAAATTGTATTTAAAAAAATTAGGCCTAAAAAAGAAAAATTAGGCCTAAAATCACGTTACCACGGCAACGTCCAGTTGCTACGAGTAGCTCCTGGCTTCATCAACAGCGTGTCTCCCGTCCCTTCCCTATTACCACTGATCTATGTGCGCTACGTTGCGCGTTACGTTTAACACTGTAACTGTGTGGCCGAAGGCGCGCCGTGTTGCAAAAATGAATAGGCGTACTATACAGATCAAATCTCCGTTAGCTGCTACTTACGAAATTAAAGCTCCAGGTAAAAATTAGGCCTAAAAGTTGACAAATAAGTCTAAAATCTAAAATAAGCTTAAGAGCTAACACATTTTAAACCGGCAGTCCTGATGGTTACTGCTTTTAGATTATATAATAGAGATAGAGGTGTGTGCCTCACCATTGGTATTGGCGGAAATGTACAGAAGACCGGATGCGACTAGGTAGTCGCTCTAGCCGCTTGTTATTGGTTATGTGGTTTATGGCTTTATGTGCGTATTTGTTACGCTGAAATTTTTTACTGACTGGGAAGTATTTCTTTGAGATATTTACCTTCTGGAATAAGACGATTATGCACTGGTGGGTTATGGGTGGGAATTATAACGGTGGGGATATCCAGTTGAGGTCTAAACTAGCCCCGGAGTAGCTTAACCCTGGATCTAACTAAACCTCGACCTGGGAGTTAGTGGACTGGAGAAAATCGTTGGTGATATCCATGTCAGACTCAGTTGGATTTTGTTAGCTCTTTACTTCTTAGACCTCGACCTTCAGGCTAAATTAGCCCTGTTAATATGTTGTTAAAGCTCAGGAATAACGCTAATACTAGATGGATATCACCGCTTTTACAGCCCGGGGCTAACTGCTCAGTATTAAGTTAGCCCTCGACCTTCAGGCTAAATTTTGCTTAGCCCTCAACTTATTTCGTGATGGATATCACCATTTTTCCTTATACCGAGCTTAACCCAAGGATTAAGTTTAAACCTCAACTGGATATCCCCACCGTTACAGATTCCAAATTTACCCTAGCACGAGTATTTTTTTCGGTAAACAAAATTTGAACATTTTCGAAAGTCGGAAGGAGATACCTGTTGATAAACAATTCTGCACCAATGAGTAACAGGCGTATTCCAGAAATCCCCTCAAGTGTGAGTGAGGCTAAAGGTGAGTGTATAGGGCTCAGAACGCATCTTTGGAAATACCCTCAGATGTTAGGATACTCACATTTGCTTTTGTAGCTGTACTAAAATTGTTGACCCTTACCTTAGATGTTTGCACTCACATTTGTACTCTCACACTCACACTTGAGTGGATTTCTGGAATAAGGCAGTTAGTTTCAATGTGATGTTTGTATTCCAACAAAAGCAACCCCTGACATCAAGAATTACGTCACACGTCTATTGTTTTCGAACATACTCGCTGGATGCATCGACGAGCAAAATGGAGGCTAATGAGCACTTTTATAAACTCATCGAACGATGCAGCGCTGATGCGCCACCACACCAAAGTAGTTTGTAAACGCTCGGTGAATTTCTGGTAAGACAGCGTGACGTCACCGCTGAAGCATCGTGCTCATCGGTTGTAGGAGACGGATTTTCCATAGATTAGAAAGTTAAGTAGATATAGCATCTTGCCTCTTCCAGACCTACGCAGATCCCTAGCGGTAGTTGCGGCTATTAATACCTCTGAAAATGCTTTGCCTTCATACTGCTTCAAAGGCAAAGCATTATCAGAGGTATTAGTAACAGCAGCTACCGCTAGGGCCCGCGTAGCACTGGAAGATGCAAGATGCTATATCTAGTTAACTATCTAATCTATGGTTTTTCTGCTGAATCTATCGACTAAAGATAGCGCGGCCACAGTAGTTCTTCGCTAGGATTGTTTACTAAACAATTGGTAGAGATAATCGTTACGCAGTAGTATCACTGGGGGCGAGGGGTATTCGTCGAACTGGAAAATCGCATAATGGGAAGAACGTGTATACTATAACAGTATAACGGAATATCGTCTAACAGGAAATTCGTATAATGGAAAATCGTCTAATGTCCCTGCCTCACTCGTGCTGCGGCGCTCGCTGCCGCTATACATATAACATCAGAAAACCGCAGGTATTTTATTGTCAAGTTAGATGTTTATCCATTATACGATTTTTCATTATACGATATTCCGTTTAGATGATTTTCATTATATATTGTTCGGTTTGATGATTTTCCAGATTTTTTATTTATGCAGATATGAGACAATTATCCCATTAGACGATTTTCCAGTTAGACTTTCGTCCGACGATTCTTCCCCCCTCCCCTCCCACTGAGCTAAGAAACGGTAACAGGTCACACGACCATAATTAATAAACGTTCCTATCGGCCGGTATTTGATGCAAACTGCTTAGCAACGCTCATGAAAACACAAGGGTGGCTGGTGAGCAAACGATGGTGAGAAAAAAAACACTTCTTTCGATAGATTAGTGAACGACAAGGTGCTTCATTTCTGTCACTGGCGTCCATTTTTACTCATCGTTCATTCCAGGGAGTCCGTTCAAAAAGACTTAAGCGTGACGTCATTTTTGGTGGAATCGGTCGGCGAGTCGTTGGGTGAGTTTATGAAAATGCCCACTGTCATGAAAGATTCTGTTTTTGCTCACTAGCCACCCTTGCGTTGCCAAGAGCGTTGCTAAGAAGTTTTACGTTAAAAATCGGCCGATAAGCACGTTTATCTCTTATGACCGAGTAACGTGTTCATTTTTTTTTTTTAGCGTAGTGGGGACTGTGTGACGACAATTTCCATCAGTGTTGTTAATTACGTTTGCGTAAATAATCCTAGCAAATTACGCGTATTGTGTGCGCGGCGTATCTTAAGTCCCGCAGTTATTTTGAGAGCGACTACGTATTCCTGGAGGGGGCGGCTTTAATCGACGGCCGCCATTGTTTTTGTAACCATCTTGGACATCAACAAGGCACTCTACTACCAAAAACGTACAGTCGATTATCTGTGTTCGTTCTCGGGAGAACTCAAGATAGGCTGCGGACCCTATAGCCTCCTGCCTCCTGCAGTCGATGAGTACGATGCCTCGGCGTATCGACTGGTCGTCGCCGGTTTAAGAACGGCTTTGATGAGGTGGGGCTGCATCGGTTCGTTTATGAAAGTGCTCAATATTCCTGGTGGTTAGGTGCTTCACTCCTATTAAAAGTACTAACAAATAAAAGCAAATGCACGCATACCGATTACAAAATCAATTTTTTTTTTAAAGTTCATTAATAATATTAAAGGTACATTCCTCCCAGCGCCATTTTTCTCCATCTTCCACATCAAGTAAGGCCCCAAAGTTCTATTTACTTACCGTTAGTCAATCCCCTGCTCAAAATCCATTTTAAAATGTGGCGTCTAGGAGATTTTCTGTTGAACATTGGGAAGTATATTTATTAGCATCCTGCGATTAAATGATCCTTTGCGCGTTCACAATAACCTTGACGTTTCATCCGTGTGTTTATATGCATGTACTAATTTTTAATCGTTTGCTAATAATTACCATGAGATCCAAAATCTAAAGGACTAACGCGGTAAAAATTAATATTATTTATGCCAGTAGATCGCCGAAGAAAAATTATAAGATACTAGCATAAAAAATTATGAAGTGAGATGTTAAAATGCGAAAATCATTTCGATTTGCGCCGACCCAATTTTTGCATTCATGCTGGTTCGTCTACTACGCTCAATGCCAACTGAGATAGTAACTGCTTTCCTCGCAGCTACTATCTTAGTTGGCCTTGTATTACTACGCAGAGTCTCCCGAAACTATGCTATGGTAACATGCGCATGTGGCGATCAGCGCGTGGCTGTTATACGGTAGGCGGAGTGTACCTTTATACCTTGAACCACGGCCACTAAACTAACTGGCCCGCTCTACAACGATATTAGGTGGGTAGACAAAATGGCCGCCACGTCTGGTTCATTTCGTCGAGGTCTGTTCTTCGAGGTAGCAACTTTGTACGGTGCGACGCGACATCTATTGGCAGCCAGTGGCAGTTTTCGAAATAATAATTAAAATTTTTACGTAGATTTTGGTGGCAAATTCTTATTATTTATAAGAGCATTTTTAAATGGTGTTTAAAAATATCACTCAGCCACAGTTAAGCTATTTCACTGCGTTTGCAAAAAAAAGCAACACGTTCGTTGGCAGTTTGTGCGGAGGTGTCGCCCTCGGTTGACAAACTGCGGCAACTCAATCGCCTTAGCGGCACTTTCGGCGGCCATATTGCCAACCCAGTCTCGTAATGCTATTTTTCATTCAAGATCCGGCCAGTACTGTAGATAGCCCTACTTTAACTCACCAGTTGCGTTGCTAACGGTTTTCTTCTTTTTTCTTTCTTTCTAGGTAAGAAGCAGGTTCCTATAGTTGATGTTGAAAGTTTCTAATTTTCGAGGTAATGTAAACATTATCCACCGTATTAAAGCGATTGCGGTGGCCTGAGGTAGCATCGAAGGACACTGCAAGATGTTGGATTTTTACCACGTCGCCGGGACTGCTATAATGGAACTCTTATCGTGATTCTGAACGCAATGAGAAAGAATTTCTCTTATCGTTATTAAAATAAAGAGCTCATCATAAAAATAAAAAAAGGGTAAAAGGGCCGCCAAGTTGAGAATGTTCGGTCATTCAATGGAAGGATATCAGTAGTGAAAAACATTCGCCAAGTTTAATCGTACCGAGTTCAAAGGTTAAATAATTGTAAAACATGACCGTTGTTACTTTGGGAAGCAATGTTTAAGTTTTTCATTTAACGTCTAAAATTATTAGTCGGTGGGAACAACATGACAAATATTTTGGCAATTGATATCACTCCTTTAAAATGCCGAACAATTCTCAACTTGGCTCCCCTTTTTTGCCAGTCAGAATGGTATAAAATCGCAAAGCACGGAAATCGAAAAAGTTTTAGTGCTAAATTTGGGGGCTCCACGAGGCCAAAATAGGTGCTTTTCTTTTATCAAGGTGAGTGCAACACCAATTTGTGAGGCTTAAAATGCCGGATCGCGCTGAAATCCATTGCTGGCGAGTAAACAGTGATGGGTTCCGCTGACTGAAGAGGAAAATGACATGTCTGTTGCCTAAACGTCGTCGGCGTTGATGGATGAAATGAAAAGGTTCGTGTTTTCCTTTAAATCTGACAGTTGCGAAAGTCTCATAGATCGTTAAATTACTGTAGGCCGCCTGGCAGCCAGACATGAAATAATGTGGTACTTGCTTGCGAACTAACCGAGTAGCTCGCTGATGCTCACTCATTCGGCATCATCTCGCTTCGCCAGAGGACATAACTTCTTAACATTCGTATACCAAACTAGGGTTCGCACACATAAAAGAAATTCTTTATAAGCACTTTTAAGGACTTAGAAGCACTTTATAATGACCATTTGTAAGCACTTTTCAGTAATAATAGAGCTTAGAAAGTTATGCTTCCAGTTACGGCTTGAAAATAAGTAGGGTAAGCCGGTGAGATTTTTTTAATTAAATGTTTTAATAATAATCAAATGTGCTGTACACTAACCTTAAAATATATTTTTTTTAAATGTAGCTCTAAAAGTTGACTTTTACTGTTGGAAATTAAATCATACATTATAAACCAAGGTCTCATAGCAGAAATGAAGCAACCGCAACGACGACCTCCGGAAGGGGAAGAATCAAAACGTGCGAGTTTGTCAATTCTTTGGCTTCAAGGTAAAATTGGCACATTGTTGCCTCGACTAACAATTTGCTCTGCGCGGTCATCGCAAAAGCATGTCTTAAATGACGTCATGTACGAACGACAGTTATTTTTCGCACGCTACTGGTAGTGGGGAGGGGCCTGAACGGGGAATGCCCGTTGGTATGCAGTTCTTATGTTAGAGCCACTATTTGATTACGATATTGCTTTACGGAGGGAGACAATTGACTGAAAGGCAGCACCGAGCAAATACTGGGAAACAACCACGGGTCAAACAAATCCCCGGGCGAAGCCGGGTACGATGCTAGTTACATTTTTAAGAGACAAATCGTATTTTCAGGCCCAAAATAAGCACTTTTAAGGACCTTTGGACCTTGTATGTAAAGTCCTCACAAGTGTCAAAATTTAAATAATGACTTTAAGCACTGTAAGCACCCTGTGAGAACCTCAATAAACAGAACTCCAACAAACTCAAAAAAAAAATAAAAAAAAAAAGGATAAACCAAATGAAGTAGTAATTTATTGTTCAGACCTTTCCAGCTCCTTAGTAACGCAGTACAGTAAGTCACTGTATGCATTTACATTTCTTTCAAGTATGACGTAACCCGAAATCGAACCGACGAACCAGTCCATTATCTGATCACTAAACACCGCATTTACCAGTAGGCAAGTGGCCGTATCACTAAAGGCGATATGGTATACTGGTGGACTGGTTTGCCATTTCGAATCCGGATCACATCACTTGAATGACACGTAGTGCCTAAAGGCGTGACTTACTGTACTGCGTCTATTTGTAGTGCATGATTTTCGCTGTTGACGTATTTCCAATTTTCTTTTATATTTATTTACAGTGACTTATGTCGATTTAGTATGTAACGTAGTATTATGGAGCGCTATCTAGTTGCATATACCACGTTACTGAGGCCGCTATAATTATAGGACATGTAGTTGCGTCTATTCCAAATGTATTTCATCATCTTTTAACCTTCATCCTCGGCGCTGGGGCCAACCGGTTTCCATCGGTTGACCAGCGCCGAGGAGGATTATCTTTAGGCGTTTCAATGGAGGATTGCATCACGCCGGACCTCATTGAGATGCGGGGGG
>JAHWFP010075027.1:0-16397 GCA_023313725.1 Lithobius niger
AGGTTTTTGATTTAACCTTTGATCTACTACTCGGTGGGATTAGCTTGGCAACTAATGTAGTAACTTGGTGGCAGCCTTTTTGGCTCTGATATCACTACTTTGATTGGCTGAAACTTGGCGGGTTCTTTCACCCTTGCGGGTTTTGTTTTAGATTCCCTTGGCAAAAATGGTGTTTCACTCTGTCCTAGTATCATGCGTATGTTGATACTAAAAAATCAGCCGGTGTGTTTAGTTTCAAATGCATGTGCACATGTGGGGAGGGGAAGTTATGTGGAAACCAAAAACCAGTGGAAGTTCCTTACCAAGCATAGGCAGCATTTTGCAAAAACAAAAACAAAAATGTGCCGTAGCATTTAAATCTTGTTTTATATCTTACTTTATGCAAATTTAGCAAGTAAACTGTATAATTGTATAGACCAGTATTAAAAATAAACTCATGTCTTTAAATCTCACTTTATTCAGTCTTTAAATCTCACTCAATGTGTAGTTCTAAAAAACACATCGGCTATTGTTCAGTCTTCCAACTCTATATGTTGCAAGTTTAGGCCATTGGTAAACGTTTTGCATTAAAAAGCACGGGTTAAAAAAAAAAATTATTTTTTTTTAAATGTTTTAATGCTCAGGAAGAAATACGCACAACTGATAAGAGTTAGCGCTTAATTATGTAAGCCTCAATATAACATTCGTGAAATTTTTTTTTAATCTCTTGAAATAGGCAGTCGGGGTATAGAACAGCGTCATGTGACGTCATATTGGCTACGAGACACCATTTGGAGGTAATAGCTACAAGGAGCACTAGATTAAAATGTAACGGGAAAAACGGCACTTCTAGTCAAGACAGTGCTTTGAGAGCGGATTTCTTAGGCTTAAAAGAACGTTGTTTTCTCCAACAACAAAAATCGTGCGTTATAGGCTTAAGAAATCCAGTCTAATAGCATTGGCTTCAATAAGACGATCTTCCTTTCTCCCTCCAGTGCTCCTTGCAGCTAACCCAGTTACTGGCTCCACCATAGAGTTATACACAATAATACTGTACTTTGTTTCACATTATGTTTTCAGAAAACTGACTGTATGACGCCACGTTTTCTTCCACTACGTGTGCAAAAAATCCGTAATCATCCCATTCGTAAACTCTATCAGTAACTTTGTTGAGTGTACAAGAGTTTCAAAAAAAGTGTTTCAATCCACATGTTTTTGCACTCTTAGTGCAAGGAAACGAGTCGTCATCCTGTCATTTTTCTGAAAACATAATGTGGAACAAACTATACGTCGTGCCAATGCCCTATTGAGCAGTGACATTTGCCGCCATATTGGCACCAGTATGGGTTTTGGAGGGGATAGCTACAAGGTGCACTACATAAAAATGGAGGGAAAAACAACGAAGAGCGGATTTCTTAGGCTTAAAATAACGTTGTTTTCTCCAACAACAAAAATCGCGCGATTTAGGTCTAAGAAAGCACTCTTCACATCATCGGCTTCAGTATGACGCCCTTCTCTTTCTCTCTGCAGTGCCCCTTGCAGCTAACCCATTAAGGCTCCAGCATAGAGTTGTATAGTTATATGCAATAATACTACGTTGTGTCACTGCTCTATAGGGAGATGAAAGTCGTCGGAATTATTGGTCCGAAAATGAAGAAACACTCATCATGTAATTTATAAAATAGTGCCTCATATATAGGCCTATAGTTTATTTACAAGCGTGCTGGCGCTTCGCCCATCAAGTTAAGATTATAGGCTTTCAGTGACTTCTAATTGCTGGCGTCTACTTGCTATTGGCAGATCCTGGATTTTCCGCTTGCCCTTCTCATCGTCGTGGGGCAGATAACCCAGTTCGAGTTCTTGCTCCCTAAAAAAAACCAATGTCAGTGTGTATATTATGTCAGTGTATAACAGCTAGCAAGTGGTATACAAAAACACAATAAGAATAAAAAAAGAAACACAATCAAGTTTTCGCCATATAAAGTAGTGATGTCAGAGCCAAAATGGCTGCCCCCAAGTTTTTCGTCCCGACCCTGATCACTCAACCTAAAACTGACACCTCGGTGATTGTCAGTTAAGTTTGAGTGATCACGGTTCGGACCACAAACTTGGTGGCAGCCATTTTGGCTCTGATATCACTACTTTATATGACGAAAACTTGATTGGTTGTCTTTGGCCTTTTTTGGGTTTTGTATGACTTCACTTACTATATAGCTGTTAGCTAGCTAGTTACATGACTCCCATTTACCGCTCTTTATCCCAGTGGATGGATAAACTGCAGATTGCTAGGGTAGGTTTGAAAATTAAATTTAAAAAGGGAACTAATCGAATTAACGTCCTTTCAACTGCTACAGATTATCTCGGAGTGAAGAGGGTCAACTTTGCTAGGAAATACCTAGGGTCTCTTACATAGGGACGGACAGAGGCAAGTCGGAATATCCCGTACCTACCGGTCTTCTGCCTGGTACTATTTCCTGGTGTGTATCTAGAACTAATGGTCAGCCTGGTCACTTATTTGCCTTTGTTATGTGCCAGAGGTGTACTGGTGGGTCTATAGGGGCAAGCCGGGACGGAGCGTGGTGACAAGGGTTTTTGGTGACCCTTTCACTCCAAAAGTTGAGTAGCATCAGAACCCCTTATCTTGGGACGTCGGGACAGGATTTTTTACGTACGGTAGGTGTATGCTTTTGTGGTTCCTATGAAATGTGAGAGGGAGGGGTCAGAATAACGAGGGGGGGGGGATTTGCAGGTGTGGGCTTCTGCTTTGTGAATTTGATTGTTTTAAGTTGCACGCAAATACAAAATCATCTCGTACTGTATGCAATGATCTTGTTTCTTAGGGATCTGATCCTCCAATTTTCGGGAGAAATGTAAACAAATGTGTTTTAGTATTTTTTTTTCAGCCCGAAAAGAATTTCGGTGAATGCCATTTTTTATCTTTAATGACTCAGCCAGGAAAGAATATCGGAGGACGCTGAACAGAGTGAGTTAAGGGCTCTGGGGGAGCACTGTTAGCTCCCCAAGTTGGGCCCGGGGAAAAAACCCCGGCAGCTAAAGCATTTTATGATGTATCTCTGCCACATCCGACTTCTAAAGGGTACTTTTTCGCATATTCTCCAGGATTTTACTTAGCATTATGATACGTTTACGGGAAAGGGGCTACCCCTATACTAACCTCCCACCAGTTCCCGCGACACTACAGGGGGTCGTTCACCTCCTCTCCCTCTCCCATTACTTCCGTTTATTTATTTATTTACTTTTGGTTTTGCAGTTAAAAAATAAAATGAGAGGCCACTTTATGGCTACTCTAATTCAACCAGAGGGTTTAGGGGAGTGACTGCCGTAAACTTTCTCAGTCGGGTCCGGAAACTGAAGCTTTAAAAAGGTATTCAAGGGACACCCGGCCTGCCTTATAACATCCCGCCTAACTCATAACAGCCACGCGCTGATCACCATCCGCGTATATAGAATCGCAAAGGCCAACTGAGATAGTAGCTGCATTCCTCGCAGCGAAGAACGCAGCAACTGTCTCAATTGGCATTGCGCACAATAGACGAATCAACATGAACGCATTAATCGTGTCGTCACAAACCGGAATGATTCTCATATTTTAACATCACAATTCATAATTTTCTAGGCTAGTGTCTTATAATTTTGCTTCGGCGATCTATTGGAATAATTAATTTTAATTTTAGATATTTGATCTCATGGTAATTATTAGAAAATTGGTTCTCATGGTTATTGTAAGCGCACAAAGGATCATATACTGTGGTCCGCAGTAAATATAGTGGATCGAGAAAAGTGGCACTGGGAGGAATGTCCTTTTAAAAAAAGACTTCATCCGACCTTAGGGATTAACCAGCTCAAAACCGGACTGGCTTCTGCAAGCTAAAAGCAGGAAATACTCCTTGTGTGGGCTCCATTCTACTGAATGTTATATACCCACATTTAGGCCTATTAATGGCAGTTGATCACTTAAAATAAATCTGTTCTCACCCACGGGTGAGAGCAGCTTGATTTTAAGCGACCTTAGGAAGTCATACTTTTTGATAATTATTTTAAACATCGTTCTCAAACGCTTTTAACTCGAATTATGTTTATAAAAAATGTCCAACTTTGCAACTATAGGCCACAGATTTGGCACTTGCAATGCCTTGACTATATAGAGCAGTGACACGACGTAATATTATTGTATATAACCAGGACTAATGACATATACCACGTACGTAGGGTTAGCTGCAAGGAGCACTGCAGAGAGAAACAGAAGGGCGTCATAATGAAGCCGATGCTGTAAAGAGTGATTTCTTAGACCTAAAAAGCGTGATTTTTGTTGTTGGAGAAAACAACGTTATTTTAAACCTAAGAAATTCGCTCTTCCGTTGTTTTTCCCTCCATTTTTATGTAGTGCACCTTGTAGATATGCCCTCCAAAACCCATACTGGTGCCAATCTGGTACCAATATGGCGTCAAACGTCACTACTCTATACTCTGTTCCATATTATGTTTGCAGGAAGCCCACTGTATGATCCCACGTTTGCTTGCACTGTCAGTGCAAAAACATGTCGATATCACACTTGTAGACTCAACACAGTTACTGTTAAGAGTCTACGATGGAATATTTACGTGTTTTTTGCATTCGTAGTAGAAGGAACACGGCGTCATACAGTCAGTGTTTTGCAAACATAATGTGGAACAGACTATAGCCTACGAAGCCGAGGAGCCATGCACTGGGGCTACAGGCTAGTCGGAAATCCCCGACCTTGCCAGTCCGCCTTTGCTTCCTACGGAGTCAGCCCGACAAACTTCAGGAGAGGCTTGAAATGTGGTGCGTGACGTAAATGAAGACAGACGGCGTTCCCCCAAATCCATCAACGCTTAAGAACAATCGCCCAAGCCAACAAACCAAAACACCTAACAAAAAAAAAATTACTTTTTTTTCTTCCCCTTTTTCTACGACACTATTCGGTCATACGTTACGCACTGCCACGGTTGTGTGTAGACCAAAAACCGACGAACTGGAGTTTGATTGGCGTGGGTTTCGCTCCCAGCTGCAGACCAGGCTTGTCTTGTCTGGCTCAGTTGCAGCTGGTACAAAATGCTTCTCCGACAGGATGACGGAGGTCGGGGCTATTTTGTGCCCGGAGACAGGGCAACACGATCCCGTTTCTTTTCCCGTCTTCGGTGCCGAAATGTTGCCTTCATCTTGTGCACGTGTTCTGCACTCTGGAAGTTGCGGCTGAGCGAAAAGATGGCATGAAAAACAAAGGCATAAATTATGGATGGAATTACACGGCGCTGACATGTCATTCCTACAAACATGGATACCAGTTGTTACGGCTGGGTATTTTCATTAATGATAGGCAGTCTCTGTGCTTAGTGGGAATAAAAATTGTTAGCTGCCCCTCCCGTGCTCCCTGTCCCCTCCCGCACCCCATCCCCAATTGTTGGTCTGAGTGCCCCCCCCCCCCATCCCAACTCCCTCTTCCTTGGAACCCCTGGTGTTTGTTTTGTTACGGAAGTAAATAGCGTTTTCAATGGAGGGCGCCACTGTTAGGGTCCCCGCGCACTAAGCAACCAAGCCACGCAACCAGGTTGCCTGCGGTCAACGAAAATGCTTACGGTATAAGTAGCACCACGCACTTGGATGCCGCGGCCAGTCAGTCGCAGCGGCCACGGGATTCCAGGGCGGCGTGCAGGTGACCACAGGGCGACCATACTTACTCCGTGTTCATTTTTCACCACTGGCCGCACGACCTGGCCGACTAGTGTTCTCAGTGTGGCTGAATTGCCCGTTTCTCCGTTTTGATACCCAGCGCGATATTAACCCGAACAATGATCGTGTATGCAGTGATTGTTGCTCAACCAACTTTGAAACTATTAAACTCGGCTGTAATATTCAGCATTGTTAATTGAAGCAATATTTCGTCCGTTACTGCTTGAAACAGAACACATCCGTTCACATTGTCGGCCGCTCGGCCTCTTTTCATTGCTGCGTACGAAGACAGAACCCGAGCGCCCTCTTTCAGGACTACCGCCTCTAGTTATTTGAGCCGTCTTAGTTAATTTGGGCATTTTTTTCATTTGGGCATTTAGCCGTTTAGTTAATTTCGGCATTTTCATTGGCTGTCATGAACTCTGATATAGTCTGACCTCTGATCAGTGGTGTGTACACCATACAGTCAGACTGGCAGGTGCCAGCCCCCCCCCCCCCCCTGCGTTGGGGGCCCCGGCCCACGTATCTAATGCAAGCAAACTTGCAAATTTCAAATTTCAACATGTCTGTGGACAGACAGCACCTCGCCCTGGGAGTCGGATGGTGACTTAACGAGTAGGAAACCAAGAAAGCGAACTGTATCCTCCATATGCAACTACACGGGAACAGGAACAAGAGAACAGCTTGAAAGCAGGGAAATCCTCAGTAAATACTTGTGTTTGTTAACTTGAATCCCACTTCATGTTTATTTACTGGAGAGTTTTGGGAAGGAAGACTCTGGTAAAAAGTTTTTAGTTGGTGTTTTGTTTGAACGTGTTAAGAGCGCACCATGCGCACTTGTGCGCACCATTTAGTTTGTTACACCAGTTAGTTTGTTTTAAAAAAGCCCCCCCCCTCCCTACACAGTCCGATAACCAGCTTGATCATATTTTTTACCATCTTGAAAATCTGTGGCTGGTAATACATTTAAAATTTTAAAAAAATGTTCAGATTCTCTGCTTCCTTCCCAAAACACACTTCTAACTCAGTACACTTCAATCAAGCACAAAATAAAAGAATGGTTAATTAACAACTAAAGTATAGTTCTATTTTTTAATTATTGTTTTTTTTTTTCTGTGTCTGTGATTATTATTATTTTTATATTTTTTACCATACTGTGTGATTTAATTTTGTTGTATTGATTTTTCTTTATCTTGATTGTGAAATTGTCTACATGTGCAGCCAAACAAGGACTTTTATAGACCTTCGGCAACACTCTTTGAATAAAGGTTATTATTATTATTTTTTTCTTACACTTGTGCCCACCATACCAGTGTTACAATTCAAAGTTGCCCACCAATGAGTGATCTGCACGAAATTGCCTTAAAACCATTGCTGAATCCATAGCTGGTCCAAAGTTAAGCATTTTGCCTAATTTTAATGTAGATTTTTAAAAAATTTTCTCAACTTCTGGGGGGGGGGGGGTTCCCCGCAGCCCCCCCCCCTCTCACAAGGGCCCTCCTGTGCACTGTGCCAGGGGCCCGCCCTGGTCTGTAAACGCCACTGCCTCTGATAGGATCTGATCCCAAAAGAACCGTCCTCACAAGTTATATCTATACTATATATATAATAGGCTTGGGTGGCACTTAGCAAAATCATCATGCTTTGGTGGGGTGAGTGGGATAATCATTTAATAATAATAATATATAATAATAATGTAAGTTTGTTGCAAACGCAACCGGAATGGCAAGGACCTGGTGGTCACTAACTGCCATCCGATGTTAAAACTAAAAATTTTTAATCGCAAAAGTTTAAAAGTTTAAAAGTTTAAAACGAAGATGATGGCTCGACTGCATAGGAAGGGTAGATGGTATTTGGTTGGGGTCACGAATGCCTTACCACCAAGGTTAGACCTACCAGGGACACAATGGTCCCCGATGGCATCGCCAAACGTGAGGGACAAGTGAGGGGAAAAGCCGGGTACCATTGTCGATGTTTCTTAAAATGATAAAATATAATATAATAAAATAAATGTATCGTAGTATAAAGCTTGGCCAAAACCAATTGTCAATATTAGTTAAGATAATAAAAAATTAAAAAATAATAATAATAATACACAAGCATTCAAGAAAAAGTTTAAAAAAAACTATGAGCAATCTGCAAAAACCCGATAGGGTATATAATATAATATAATTAGGTTTTACCACCGTTAGGCGGTTGGACAACAGATGGGCGGTGAGCCACTAATACGGCGCCTTGTAGTTTTAAAAGAAGAAAAAAATTTCCTAGTATTGCAAAATGTTAAAACAGAATCAAATACAATGCTCCTCAACCGTGCTTCTACGAAATCGCCGTAAGAGGTCGTCTCAGGAAGGGCTGAAGGTCCTCCATGTTAAGCATTCTACAAAAACTTTGCACTGTTGACTGTTCCACAGTCTTTGACTGGAAAATCGCATAGTTGGAAGAACGTATACTGTATAACAGTATAACGGAAAGTCGTCTAACAGGAAATTCGTATAATGGAAAATAGTCTAACAGGAAATTCGTATAATGGAAAATCGCCTAATGTCCCTGCCTCGCTTGCGCTACCGCGCTCGCTGCGGCAGTACATATAACATCAGAAACCACAGTTAGACGTTTATCCACTCAAACGTTTATCCATTATACGATATTCCGTTTAGATGCTTTTCCATTGTACGATATTCCGTTTAGACAATTTCTAGATTTTTTATTTATGCAGATATTAGACAATTATACCATTAGACGATTTTCCCTTCGGGGGCACTGAGCAAAATCATGAAGCACTACAATGAAAGAGGGCGAGCGACTCACAATCTGTGTAACAATCAGTAACAAACGAAATACTGCTTCCATAATGCTGGCTATTACAGCAGAGTTGAATAGCATCAGGGATGTACCATGTTAACAATCAGCATGAGGTGGAACAGGTTCATTCTTGCGACGGTGGCAAAGACCAAGAGTGAGTGCCCGACAATGTGAACGGGCTAGACCGGCGTATGTTACACCGGGGGTACAGCTAGTATCTACATATACAATAGGCAGCAGGCGGCCAAATCACCGGCCCACGCCATTCCGTCGTACAATCAAGTACCCCACCCTGTAGTGCCATCTGTTAACGGGATTCGCCTTCAAATTCCGGTTGGGATACTTTTCCAACGTCTTCGAACAGATGGCGCCATTTACCAAACCTGCTATGTCGCTGTCTATTTTCGGCCTTGGACTACACGTTCGGGTTATAACACTTTTTCATAAGTCTTTGAAGAGATGGCGCCAGACCAGCCACAACGTTTTTGGGTTCGTTTTTTGGTATTGTTGTGGTTGAGCTAAAAACAACATGGCGGCTGACGTTTACGAGCTCTTACAAGAGTTCGTTGAAAATGGACTTATAACGGATTTAGACATTACGTCCGGGATTGTACCGAATGCAGTATTTCGCGAGATATGTAAAGAAGCAGAAAAGCGTGGAATTGCGGCAGAAGAGTTACGGCAGTTTGGTGTTGAAGAGTGTGAACAGGGAGATGGCGTAGAGTTGCGAGGTAACAATGTAGCTGTAAATAATGTGCACAGAGAGACTGGAAACAATGTGAACAATGTGAACAATGCAGATGCCAGGTGCAATGCATCTACCAGTTTGTTGTACAGTAATGTTGTAAATGCTGCTGCTATCTCTGAAGATCGGCGAGCCGCGATAGCATCTACTAGAAGTTTGTTTACTCCTGCCCAGCAGAGTTTGAAGGAAGATGCAAAAAAGGCCAGAGAGATAACGTATCTGAAGAAAGTGTATAGCGGTAGCCTTTGTAACGTAAAAATGCAGCGATCAGTGGTGTTTCTGTGCAACAGAGCTGGTGGGCCATATTATCAGCTGCAGATGACCGATGCAGCGGAATCTGTTGTGGGCGTTGATGCGGTTGAAGCTGTAGCCCCATTACGAACTGGAAACGCTTTTCAAGTGGTGTTGAAAACTGCTGCTGCAAAAAACAAGTTGCTCGCATCGTCGATTGCAATAAATGGGGCGTCAGTGATGATTGGTGATCTGTATGACAATACGTTGACGGCGAAAGTGTATTGGCTCCCCTATGAAGTCACGCCAGCTGATGTTAGCACAGCCTTTCGGCGTTACGGCGTGGTGGTTGACCACAGCTTTGAGAAGATAACAAAGGGAAATAGAGTGGTCTGTGCGTCCGGTGTGCGCAATGTCAAATTTAAGCTGCATGAACACGTGACTCTTGATGATTTGCCTGACGTAATACGAGTGCGTGGTATTCAGGCTTTCGTTTCTGTTTCAGATCGCGCGCCGCGCTGCCTGCGCTGCGGCATCAGAGGTCATTTCCGACGTGTCTGCGCGAGCGTAGAGTGCGTGGTGTGCGGTTGTTACCGAGACCCACGTGATTTGTGCCCACACTTGCGTGCGATTGCGCTTGCGAGAGTGCAAGAAGGTGAATGTGAGCGTCGTCCAGCAGGTGAACCTCAGCGGTTGCAGATTAAAGAGAATAGTGTTTCTGTGCGTGCAACAGGTTTAACAAATAGCAAAGGAGTTACAAGTGCTAGTGGTGCTAGTGGTGTTCAGAGTGCACGGAGTGCACAAAGTGCTGCTAAGGGTGATGAGCGTACCAGAGTAGTCAGTTTGCCTGCGGCTGCAAGTGCTGTGTGTGCACAGAGTGCTGGATGTGAGAAAAGTACCCAAGATGCTGGAAGTGCTAACGGTGCTAACGGTGCTAGTGCTAACGGTGCTAACAGTGTTAAGTGTGCGGAAAATGTGGAGAATGCAAAATGTGCAAGAGTAGTGCGAGGTGATGATAGTGCTGCAACAAGTGCTGCAACAAGTGAACGTTCTAGCCTTGTGAGTCTGCCTCCAAAAAAGAGTGTACTACATGCCGGAGGAATTGATACAGATGGGGGTGCTACCTTCAGTACTTCATCTGCTGCCGCCACGCGCAAATTAGCAACGGTGGGTGAAAGTGATAGTGCCCCGCAACAAAAAGGAGTTAGTGATTCTGTAGTGCGAAGTAGTTCTGGAGAGTCGGACAATAGCCGTCCGATTGCACCACCTGTTAAGCGGCAACGTATAAGACGGAAACCAAGCCGTCGATCTGCAGCAGGGAGAACAGATAACGAGAATGAAAAGGCCAATGTTAGAGTGTGTGTTAGTGATACTCAAAGTGGTGGAAAGCAGCATCATGTGGGTGTCATGGAGGATGCAGTTGATGTGGTTGTTGTGAGTGATATGATCAGTGCAGAAAGTGTACAGCACCCAGGAGTATATAAAGGAGTAGATGCTCCCAGGGCGAGGGCGGAGAAAACTGCTATATCGGCTGGAAGCATTACAACGGCAATGCCGGATGGTGGCGACAACGAGATGCATGTGCAAGTTGAAAGTGACGGTGCTAATGTGGAGTGCTCTGCAGAGCAACAGCGCGAGTTGCTGTATCCAGATCTATTGGATGTTGGGACGCAGAATAATGTGGAAAACAGTACAGATGTGATTTTTGGCTCAGACATGGATGTGCATGTTAGTGAGGTTATAGATGATGTGTGCATGGCTGTAGTTTCGAATGTAAGTTGTATGTCACAGAATAGTGCTGGCTTAGATGAAATTGAACTAGAGGTTGAGGGCTCACAGTTGTAGTGTGCTGTCCCCGTTTCCGTTCACCAGCCTTTTTTCAATTGGGATCTGGAATGTCCGCGGAATTAACAAAAAAAAGGGAGAGATTGAAAGCATGATGCAGGGAATAGACATTTTAGGTGTGCAGGAAGCACAGATAGGGAGTAGTGATTTTGGTGATATTCCCAATGTTGACTGTGTCATGTCTAGTACACAGTCTGGTGTGCGTATATTTGTAAAATGGAAAGTCCCATATCTGTTCCAGCCATGTCAGTACGCGCCTGGAATTGATGCATGTAGTTTGACAGTATGGCTGGGTAGTGAATGGGTGACGGTGGTGGTATTGCATGCTTCAAATAATGTTGCGGGCAGTGTTTGGCAGGGATGGCTACGGCAATTTTCCCACCCCTGCATAATTGCGGGAGACTTCAATGCGCACCACTTTCAGTGGGGATCAGTGAGATGTAATGCTAGCGGTCGCCAGCTGGTTCGGGTTTTGGATGATTTGGGTCTATCGGTTGTGCGCAGTCCAGTTCCAACTTTTGTTCGGTGGTAGGCTGGTAGACTGCAGGAGTCTGTTCTGGACTTCTTTGTCTGTTCGCCAGATGTTTCAGATGCTTTCTATCTTGAAGCCTCTGATGACCAGCGAGGAAGTGACCATTTCCCAATGCTCCTGCGCCCTCTCGGTGCCCCACCATTTCGACCAAGAACAGGAAGTCAGCGCCCAGTAGTCAGTAATGGTTCTTTAGGTGTGGCGAAACAAATATGTGCGTTCGGTGCGTAGGGTTGCTAAGCCGCAATCCTCAGTACGCACAAAGCCTGTATGGTGGACTCCCGCGTGTACGATGGCGGTCAAAGATAGGAGACAGGCCTACAGGGTGTGGAAGAGGAGTCCGTCGACAGTACTGTGGCTAATCTATCGTGCTGTCACCTTAGAGTCTGCCTACATCATTCGAACTGAGAAGTTGCAATACGGAGCACGTCTTTGTGCGTCGGTCACTAGAACAAGTTCAGTGTCTGCAGCATGGAAGGCGTTGCGTCCGCAAGATAGGCGATGCTCTCTTGTGTGGACATATGGCCAAAAATCCGACGGTGAGCCCAGCTTGTCTGTGCTTCGAGGTGACGCGCTCGCGAATGCTTTTAATGAAAGGTTTGCAAGTGTTTACTCACTTCCGAGTGGATCGTCTGCACCGGTCAATGTTGTTTCTGAGCTCGTTAGTACAGCGTGTGATGCGCCATTCCTTGCAACAGAACTACACGCGGCTCTGGTTAAGTGCAAAGCCAGTAGTGCGGCAGGTGTTGACGGCATCTCCTACGCGGAATTGTTTGCTCTGACAGAAGAAGGGAGCGATGAGCTATTGCAGTACTACCGTGAATTGTTTGGTGGTGCTGGAGTACCACCATCGTGGATGTTCACAGTTTTCATCCCAGTGCACAAGCGTGGCAGCGCACGGTCTGACATACGCAACTATCGTCCAGTAGCATTATTGTCGTGCGTGCGTAAGGTTTACGAAAGAATGCTGGTGCTGCGATTGAGCTGGCACCTGGAATACTATGGTTGGCTGTCGCCTAAACAATTTGGTTATCGTTCTGGGCGCAGTGCACAAGATGCCATTCTCTTTCTCCTCTCTAGTGTAAGGGTGGCATGGGTCCATGGGCTAGCAGTTGTAGCAGTTTTTCTGGACATTAGAGCTGCTTACGACACGGTTAGCATTGCATGGGTACGTGCGACGCTACAACGGATGGGCGTAGGCGCCAAGTTGATGTCAGCTGTGCTTGCTCTCCTGGGAACCAGAAGTTTTGCCACGAGAGTCAATGGTGTATGGTCAGCTCAGTCTGCAACTGACAGGGGCTTACCGCAAGGCAGCTGCCTGAGTCCGGTGTTGTTTGTAGTTGCGATAAATGATGTTCTTTTGGAACTGGGACTGAATAACAACATTGTCTGTTATGCGGACGATGTTGCTTTATGGTTTGTAGCTGCGGACCCCGGACAGTTGGCTGGTCTAATTCAGGGGGTGCTTGAAGATGCAACAAGCAAGCTCGCCAAACGGGGCTTGGCTTTGGCACCTGAGAAGACTGAGCTTTTAGTTTTCTCCCAATCGCACACTGTAAGGTCGATACCTATTGTTGTTACTGTTGATGGAGTACCCATCCGGAATGTCCAACGGGTTAAGTACTTGGGAGTATGGTTAGATGGCGGCCTTGATTGGGCAGAACACAGACGGTTTCTGCAACAGAAAGTTTCTCGTAGCCTCCCCATCTTGAAATCATTAGTGCAGCATCGTGATGTTAACCGTGGGATGATCATGGCTGCGTATCGTGTGCATATACGGTCGGCTTTAGATTATCACCTCCCTTTCTTGGCGATTGCCCAGCGCCATCTACGTGCTTTGCAGGTTGGTGTCAATGACTGTCTGCGAGTGGCAAAGGGTTGCTTCTTGTCAACTCCGGTACAGGCCCTGTGGGTTGAGGCGGGGGAGCCCCCACTCCTTCTCCGGGCGGAGGAATTGCTCGTTACATTATCTCTTCGCAATGTCGGTCGTGGGCTGCATGACCCTGTTGCAAAGGTTTTGATTGATTATTTAGGTCTCACAGATAAGGAACGTGGAGTGTTAGGTGTTGCAGGGCGTGCTATGTCACTCCTTGCCTCTGACAGTCTGGCACCGTCCCTGAATGTTGTGACTATCTACCCGCCATGCCCATGGTGGTGGACTGCGGATCTGCACCGAGTTTTTCGACAGAGCGGTCCAGACGCGTGTTACATTTATTCGGATGCCTCTTTTCAGAGGGGAACGAATACTGGAGGAATCGAACCCACGACCTCGGCCTTTGATTTCAGAGGTCGTGGGTTCGATTCCCCGCTCAGGCAGTCTGACATATAAGTCCAAAAAGCAACGTAGTAGGTTTGCACCCGTATTTCTGTATTTCTTTATCACCAATCGAGCCCATTTGGCTTTTCGTCCAGTTTAGACTGAGCATGAAGGACCACGCTAGTGGTCCGCCCGTTAAGTTCAATAATTGTCACACTTCATTGTAACTTCATTGTAAGAAAGTCGTTGTTTAATTCCTGCATTGTTGTTGCATGGCCACTAGCTGCGGCCTTGCAGTGCTGGAAACACCGGTTCTCGTCAGATCCCCGAAGTTAAGCAGCATTGGACTGGATTGATACTTGGGCGGGTGACCGCCTGGGAATCTGACTGTTGCAGACATGGGGCCTTGGCTTCGGGCAGATGACCGGGAGTGGTTAACGCTCGTTAAACCCTTTGAAACCTTTTTTTAATTTGAACTAGCTTTTGGTACTTTAACACAAACCAGAGCTGAACGTATTTCACGATGGCGAGGATAAATACCTATCTGGCGAAACAGTTGGAAATGGGCAGCCTTTGTTCCCTGACAGGCAATAGTTGTATTTCAATCACGTCCATAAATTGTATCAATGTCATAAAAGTGCGTGAAGATCGTTGATTTCAGCTGACTACTATATCCATTTATTTATTTATTTATTTATTCATTCTACAGGAGTAGATCGTCCGATTGTTAAAAACTGATTGTTGATGAAAAAAGGCGGCTGCACTAGCAGACTGTGTCTTTTAACTGAAACCAACTTATACCTGATTTCAGCATACTGGTGTAAATTCCCCATGCGGTAGAAATCTTTGCAAATCGATTGAATCAGGTGTCTTGGGTCCAGTAGCAAAGAAAACGTCAACATGAAAATGTGGGAACGTGTTCTTTATGGAGAAAAAGTGTTCTCAATAACGTTGATTTGTGTTACTGGTGACTAGTAACCAGGGGCGTACTGGCCATACGGGAAAACGGGAGGTTTCCCGTGGGGCCTATGCCGTAAGGGCCTGTCAGGGCCTACTGTTATTTTTTTCATAATGACAAATTCCTATGAAACGCCACAAGAGAAGGGCCTACATTACCCATTTCCCGGGCCTAAATGTCCCTCCCAGTACGCCCCTGCTAGTAACTAGTGATTAGTAACTAGTCACTAGTCCGCAGGCTCCCATGTTAATTCTCATAGGGTATAACGACACGTCTACAGCTGATTAGGGAAAGTTGCCAGATTTAAATTTCGGCAGACAGGTAAAGCGTCAAATGGAGAAGTGCCTTTTTCTAAAATGGGGGTTCCAGCTAGAAGCACGTGGCCCTGAAATGGCTCGTAAGTGAAAAATTATTGTTGTAACTATTGTTTGTATTGTCATCCAACAGTAGATTATAACATGCTTAAGTGTAACACGCTTATCAGTACCTAATTGCCAGAATTCATTGTTGTTGCAAGTAGGTGGCCGGAGCCGGGGAGGTGTTCACGTATGGTATCGTATGTTTGTGGTATGGTTTGTAGTATAGTTTGCAGTAGTGTATAAATCTCGTGTTTGGGGCGCATGGCAATAGGCTAAGGCCTCAATAAAATCACAGAACGGAATGGAATGGCCGGAGCTTCAATAAAATAGGAGAAAATTGGAGAATGGTTTACTAAGAGACGGAGTATGTTTTATTGCAAAGGTTTGGTCGGGTTTTTTGTAACTTGAGAATAGTAATTCTACATAAAATCAAATGTCCGTTTCACTAATGCTTCCAAATAAATTAATAACAAGCATACCCTTTTATCGTCGTGGGGCAGATAATTCAGTCGGAGTTCGTGTACCGTCCTCTTCGAGTTTTCATTTAACGTCCAAAGTATTATTCGGTGCGATTAACTTGGCTAATAGGATTAACCTTGGCGGCCTTTTCCTGGTTGAATGATATCACTAATTTGAAAGGCCGACCGTTTTTTGAAACTTGGCGGCTTCTCTTATACCAGGTTTGGTTTTGGGTGGATACTGACTACTGACTACTAATTCCGCTCATATAAAATAAATAATTATGCGACAGATACGGATGAAATTTGGAATTCAACACTCTTTTAACTCCAATACGTGCCTTTTAGGATTTGACGTTTGGGGAGGCATTAATTAAAAAGATTGCAATCATTTGTAATACTATTTTTCTGTATGTTGGGAAAACGCCACCACCGATGATCAAAATAAGCATTACTCGTTATTAGTATCCACCCAAAACCAAAACTGGTAGAAAAACCCGCCAAGTTTCCAAAAACGG
>JAHWFP010075028.1:0-18692 GCA_023313725.1 Lithobius niger
TTGGTGCCCCCATGAGTCCCCATTTTTGTTATTATGCGACCCACTCACCTCTCCCCCACAATGGAAGTGACGTCATCACACACATGACCAGAAGTGACATCATCACCAATACAAGATGGCCACCCCATAAGCTACCGTCGTTTGGAAAATAAGATGCCACTTCCATTGGGGGTCGTCATTTTGAATCTGGAGTGACGTAACTCTACCAACCAGGCTGTGTAAATTCTACCAAATTTCATGTAAATTGTACGTGATGTTTGGTGCCCCCATGAGTCCCCATTTTTGTTATTATGCGACCCACTCAAGGCCGCCTCAGTCATGGTCTGTATATTCTACCAAAAAGTATGTAAATACTAAGAAAATTTAGTGACCCCACAGACCTCACCCCACCATAGTATGTAAATTCTACGATGTAACTTCCACACGTAAATCTAGTGTCCTCGCCTTGCCCCATGGACACAAGTAATTTCTACCAAAGTAAACCCTGTGAATACTACCAAAGTATGCGACGTATGAAACTCAGAAACCGTGGGGAACATCATCCCTCTCCAGATATTTTTTCTTTAAAAATGAAGACTAAAATACAAAGAAAGTGCCAAAAGCAACAAATCGGGAATACGCACGAAGAATACTACATGCTGAGCGATTACATCGATCTGGTCATTCCATCCGAACAGGTTGACGATTTTGTTGTCTTCAAGTGTATTTATTTTTTATTCTTAATTGGCGCCACTCTCCAACATTGACCGGAATGTGTTTAAACCTACCAAATCTTTTTTGTTTTGGTTCATTACCAACATGGAGAGGAACGGGGTTCTATCATGGAGTTGGCGTTCTCTTCCGACGGCGGGTATAGAACGTTCTTTAGAGACTCCAACACGTCCTCTGCATCGAAATCTTTTTTGGATGCGCTGGCTTCGAAGGTGACCCAACGTTGAAACACGGTAGAATGGACTTCTATCATGGGTTTTTGTTGATTTCGCACAACTCGCTGTATGATAGTTGGAACAAAGTGTTGAGCTTGTTGTCGGTAAAGTGAACTTGGGGTATCATTGCCGTTGAACCGGGCACGAATTTTCTTCTTCCTAATAAAAGTCACGGTATCGTCCAGTCCCTCCTCGACGTTTTCTATGCTCGCCCATCGTAGCAAAACTCATCCGTTGATCATCTTGTCGCAGTGGTATTGATCCCACCAGTCTCTGTACCTCAATTTCATAGTGTTAGCTGCTCATTTGTTCCCACTCTATTCGGATTGAATGACCAGGTCGACACAATGGCTCAGCATCTAGTCTCCTTCATGCGTACTCATGATTTGTTGCTTTACGACAGGTTTTTAGTATTTTAGTACTCTGTTTTTTGTAAGAAAAACAACACGATAGGAATGACGTTGTCCGGTTTCTGAGTGTCACACGCAGAATACTTGGGTAGTATTCGTAAAAACGTTAGTTTTGGCTAATGCGTTTTTTACAGGTTTTATGGTGCACTACTAAATGCAATAGAGTTTGAGCAAAGGAAGTGGCCATCGGTGGTCACCATAGAACATGAATTGAAGAGATGATGATCTCCCGTATCATGTTGTTAATTTTGGCTTTCACTTGTTTTAATTTGATTCTAACAATTTTCTTTTTAAGAATTTTAAGGATTTAATGTGAGCAAAGATAATTTAAATGTGATAAATTTGGTTAAAAATTAAAGCCAAGAAGAGGTCACATGCTTTAAGCATATGGTTAACCAACCAGTCACGTTTTGAAAAGAGGCAATGCCGTCAGGGGATTTCCCGCATGATCCAGAACCGAAATTAGAGCGATTTGGAACGAGAGGGCCTGCAATCACGGGCGAAACAAGATGTGTTTTAACGGGCTCTTACTGGTCCCAAAGTTGCACTGCCGCTCGAGTTGTCAAAAAAGAAGAGCTAAGAGACGGCTCAACAAGCTTGTGAAATGTGAGTATTGCATTTGGGATGGGATACTAAAATAAATCAGGTTTCTTTAACATAGTAAGTGATATAACCTTTTTTCTTGGAATTAATTAAGTAAATTAGACAAAAGGTTTAATTTTCTTTTTGTTTAAGAACCTTTTTTTCGTGAAAATTTATTTTAAAATGTTAACCAAAGAATCTAGGATAACAATTATTATTCGCTATCTAGTCTGGATACTTACATTAGTTAAGAGTTGAACAAAAAAAAAAAAACAATTGTAATAACAATTTTACAGAAGAGGATTTCCCTTTGGTTCAACCAAACACAATAATCGGAAAATGAAAGAAATAATTTTTCTTGTGTTTTATAATTGTTGAAATGTTGAAAGTGAAATCTTTTATCGAATGAAAATTTTGTTGAGGATAAACGAAGTTAAAGGATGCTTGTGTAAAATTGTCAGACAATAGTTCAGTGTACAATTATGAGAAAAACATCTAAATAAATTGATTGTTAATTGTCTTATTCAAGGAGTCACAACAGCTTTCATTCAGCAAGCTGTGATGACACGCATTTGTTTGTTTGGAGAGTTTCAGATTTTTTCATTTACTTTGTAAGCCCTACAATGTTTAGGCGATCGTAAAGCTGCTTTGTTGGAAATGGACAGGACCGTCAATTTTCTTGAATGAATCCTGACAATTTATAAATTCTTTAATTCTGACATATTACTATGTTAAGCTCGGAATTATTACCTCTCGTTTAGGTTCCTTGAAGAGGCCCAATAAGACGGGTTTTACACATTGACAGGGTATAATTTGGTACAATTACACGTCCAGTTGGGGGTCAGGCCACGTGAAGACATCAGATTTACGTATAGACTTTAAATGGTAGAATGTGAACATCCTGTTGGGATGAGATCCTTTCGGGTGAGGGGGAGGTGTGGATGAGCTCCAGGGAGGGTCTTTCTTGTGGAATCACCAAATTTACATAGAATTTGCTCATCTTTGGTAGAGTCCAAACTTTGAGTACAAGTAGGTAGTAAACACATGTTATGATCACGTCATCAGCACGGCTACAACAATGGGTCAGGCATTTGTTTGATTGATGTTGTTTGTTATCCTATAAGTGAGCGTGTCAAGGCAACCACGTGACCTATGCAGCAAATCGATAGCGCCTGACAGCTTTCCGTTTGACAGTTGCACTTCAACAGTATGAGTTAATTACCCGATGAGGTGCTACTACCAAGAGTTAATGCTCAATGAAAGAGGACAGCTACTACAATGGGTCACTAGCTGTTGTTCGAACGATATCGTTTATCCTCCTATTAGTGGGCTTCTCAAAGCAACCACGTGACCAATGCAGCAAAGCAGTAGCGCATGATACTGTCCCCTTTGAGTAGTTGCAATGCAACAGTAAGAGTTATTACCGATTAGGTGATGCTATCAAGAGTTATTGCTTTGCTGCGTAGGTCAAGTGACTGCTTTGACAAGCTCAGTTACAGAAGGATAAACTTCATCTTTCGAATAACAATTAGTCGGCCATTGTTGTAGCCGTGCTGCTAGCAATAGCATGATCATAACATGTGTTTACTTAGTGCATGCACACGTGATACCATAGTGGCTGATGTCAAAATCATGCAGCAATACATTCAACCGCTGTTTATTTGTGTGTTGCTTTGGTTACGAACAAGCACCTCCCTTCTTTACGATTTGACGCTCACCCTCCAGTAAGGACTTGGCGCTGGGGTGCCCCTTGAGGAAAACTCATGGAGCGGGTAACTGAAAAGCTTCAGTCTGACAAACATGTTCGCCAACAACGTACTACACCAAAAAAAGGAGAAAAAACAAAGATAATCCTCAATGTTAAAACGCCAAAAGTGTATCTGACTAGTACAAGTAAACAGTTAAGAGGTAAGCAAACACCAATAACAAGAATTATAATACAACAAACAACTTTTGTGGGCAAGCCACAGAAAGAAGTAAGCCATCAAGACATGTCGTGATCTTGGATAAGTTTGGAAAAAAGTTTACAAAAGGACCTATTGTAATCTCCTCAGGCTGGCCCCAATATTGAAGCTGGCAGGCACCACATCACGGAGGAAGGTTGCTCTAGCATGACTTCTGAATGGAAGATCACATTCCTGAAAGATATGTTGCTGGTCCTCAGTAGTAAAGCCATGCACAACTGCGATCAGTTTCCTGTTTGATATGCTATAAATAGCTTCCAAAATTGCCGTGATTGGTAATAAGTTGTACTGTCTTGAATGGAAGAAAGAGTTCTTCAAAGGCAACCTTCAGCAAGCACCTTCCATAACGAATCAAGGTGATTACTCCAAGCAGGGGTTAGTTACTCATACAGTCGCAACGTAACACCACAAAAGGGAGGCTATTACTCACCTCCTGAAGGCTGCATAGGTCACGTGATTGCACAGACGCCCTCCAATCAAGGACCACAGGAAGGAAAGATAACGTAGCGTTGGAAACCGTAGTATAAGCCGACCCACTGTGGAATTCCAAGATGCCAACAAATAAGTATTGCGCTGTTGCAAACATACACAACAATTCGCGGTATTTTTTCAAACGGCATATAACAAATGTTATAACTGACACAATTTACCTTCACAAAATATTCCTACAGTGTGTTGTTTGCCGGACGTTTTAAAACTGCATGATCGTAACAACATGCGTGTCTTCTTGTTTACAATTGCAGCCGCTAGACCACGTGATACCCTGGTTGATGATGACGTCACTCAATCTTGCGTATAAAGCTGAATGTTGCGTTCGCTATTAACAAGTGCTTCCAGAACGTAGTGAGGTGATTGCTGTAAGCTCCAAGCTGCTTAACAGGGCCGCTGTAAAGCACTAATTGCTTTACTGCATAGGTCACGTGACTGCTTTGACAAGCCCACTTAAGTATAACAAAGTTCAGTTTTGGGATTCGATCCCTCATTCACCAGGGTTGAAGACGAGGATGCTGACCACTGGGCTGTGCTTGCTCGGTTTACTCGGATTCCCCAGAGATCCCTCATGAAGCTCGCGAGGTTTCGTAGATATCCCTTAAAAGGAGGACGTGGTGGAGGTTATAGGACTACAAAGAACATGGTTCGAACAATGAGTTCCCCATTTTGTATCCGTGCTCTTCCTTTGTTAAGAGCGTACTGAGAGCATGATCATAACACGTGTTCTTCTTGTTTGTACTCAAATTTGGCTAGAAAGAGACAGACCACGTAATACCGTATTTGTTGATGAGGTCACAATCACGCATAGTTACGGCCGCCCGCTGTATGTTGCTTTCGGTATAAACAAGTGCTTTCCATAACGAAGTGTTAATTACGCCAATATTTAGCAAGTTTGCGAAGCTGAAAAGAGGCCACCCACATAGTCAATACATTAACATAGAACAATTCTGCCATTGAAGTTGTGGTGAAATGCGAACTTAATAACTCTAGACAGCAACTATGCACCAAGAGATAAAGCACAAGCGAGCAATATCGGCTAGTTGCTATGAAGCACATTGCTGGATGCATTCCATCATCCACCCCTCACCCATCCCAAAAAATATCGTAATTGGACGTTTTAATAATATTTTTATTACTGTAATATTAAATGCAGATAATGACACGACAACAGAAAGCAATGAACTGTGGGTTAGAAAAACAGTCCTAAACATTGATCAATGATAAATTCAATAATGTTAAGTACAGAAATGAGTGGCAGACACATAAAAAAATTTAAATGATTTGTACATGGGTTAACACTTAGTATGAGGATAATGGAAAGATAAAAGTTAACATGCATAATAACATAGTACAATACAATGTGCACGTTGGCTCAGTAGTTTCATTACCTAGTGACAATGCTTAAACAATATTCAACAATGGTTCTGGTCGTTAGGAGCTCCGTAACACAGAAACTACTTTATCAATTTCAGTCACGTTCCGAAAGTAGAATTTTTACAGCCATATCTATAAAAAAAAGCTAAGACCAGCACCAGCTTTATAGAGCAAATAGTTTGGTCTGCACACAGTGTTGTGTAAAAGTGTGTGAACAAGATGAAGAAGAAATCGACATTCAAGATTCTCAGGTCCAGATTTTTGAACTATTCTGACTGATTTTAGTAAACTGTGGTAAGCGTGTTCACCAAGCCCTATACACAAATTACAACATTTGGTCTGCAATTGCTGGAGAATTGCTGCGAAACATTATAAAACATTATTTCAAACATTATAAAAATCTAAAAAAAAGTCCAATGTTTAACATTATTTTGGAGGCTGTTTAATTTTTTGTGTAAAAATATAACATTTTACTGTATGCTTTTATAAATATTGAAAAATGGCTTAGATACTAAGGGTCAAGATTTTCACGTTAACATGTGAGACAAAGATCAGACCTTCTTAATTCATCATACACATTGTGACAGTCATACAGCGTTGATGATAATCTGTTGGGTTAAGTCTGTGCTGTATGCATTGCTGCATTCTTCATTTACATTGTGGACTTTTTTCATTTGGTTACAGCATGACATATTCTTTTATACTGCAGAACTGTGAACAATTGTGAAATAACCCATTCGTGATTGGTACGTTTGTCAAAATTTAAACGTTTTTGGTTTGTTGAAAATTCAGATGCAGTGAATGAAAAATTTATCTAAGTTGATAAATTAAATACAGTCAGAAGATGCCACGACAGATGTTCGTTTATTTATTTACTTGATTTTGGAGTAAAGTAAACGTACGTGTTGTGGCCTCACCAGTCAATAAGAGATGGGCTTTGTAATTGGTTTTGACCAACGATCGTTCAGATAAAACGTCTGTCAAATATTCTGTCGAAATTTCTCTCAGGTTGAGGGTAGACAGGATTTGTACTAACGTCTCTTGTCTGTTTTCGCCTTCATTTTCTGTTGCTTCTGCCCAATGTAGAAGCCCCATTATTACACGGTCCACAGGACAATCAACAGGATTGATTTGCTCAACAACTTTCTTCAGTTGGGATTCAGACATATTCAGAAAATCTTCACTCTCAATTATTGTGGTAAATTCTCGAGCCATGGCTTGAATTGTATTGCCCATTTCTATTGAAGAACGTCGGGAGCCTAAAAAGGGAAGAAAAAAATTTGAGGTTTTATTCCCAAGCAGCTGAATTGGAAACTTGTCGAAACTCATTTTCCCTAAAAATTTCTTTCCTTTTTGTATCATTTTGATTTGGAAGGAAATGGTCACTTCAACGACACTTTGCTTGTTTTTCACATATATCAAATAAAAACTATGTAACCAACTCGGCCAATGTTGCAGCAAAAATTAATTTTATTTCACGAATATCGCATTTCCTAGATTAGCAGCCAGCACAGACTTAAAGCACTATCGGAACAATAACAGCAGAAGTCTAGCTAACTCACACAAACAAAGAATATGCCAGATCCTGGATAAAAGCCGGGTGCACTTAAGAAGCAATGTACGAAAGTACTAATAAACCGGGCTCACCTCTACCCCTCAAGAAGAAACTTTATTCCCAATATTTTCGTAACCACTTCATCGATATGATTTCCGACCACTACTGTACTTTCAGCGTTATTTCAAAGAATATTTCTACCAAATTTCATTTGAATCAGTTAATACGTTTGTCCTTAACTGCAAAACAAACAGAAGGAGAGGCAAACAGAGCCAAGGGCCAAATAAGTTCAATTACAACTGGACCTCGTTCAATTAGGTCATTCGGTCAAATATGACATTAAGCAACAAAGGAGTCATATTTCGCAGTATTTCAGGGCATGCTTAGTTTTACGTGCTCAACCTTTTTTTACGCGTGTTTTAGCATACAGTTCTAAATGAACATTTAACAGATAGGCTTTCAAAGAAAACTAGTGCGTTATCAGTTGCACCGTTGACAAAATGGAGTCAACCAACCCATTGTAAGCAACCCATGTTACTTAGGAGACAGCGTTTTGGCTTATCTTTTCGGCTGTGTCATCATATCTTGTTTCTTCATCCATTTGATTTCGAACCGCGTTGCTGGATGGCATTGCGGTGGTTGCGACGAGCTGTTTTTCCGATTTTTTTTTTTTAGCAGATAAAGCAACCACAAATTTGAAGAATTTTTGTTGGAAAGCATCAAATTTGGAGTCCATTTGAGAATTAATGCTGGCAGAAATTTGAGCGTGCATTTTATCCATTGTTACGGCCTGGTCTATGCCCAGTAGCCATTAAGTAAAAGGTTAACGAGTTAAGAAAAGATGGGAAGGTTTTAAGAAATGAGGAACTGAATGTGACATCAGCGGCAAGGCCACCAGACAAGTCTGTAGTCTAAACGGCGAATAAACTCAAAGTAGAAAACACAAGTGTACACCACAGGCTGTGTCCTTCTTGGAATAGAACACGTTATCCCTATTTTTAGACATTTCATCGTAGTTATTTTTAGCTATTATGTAAAGTCGCCCTATATAAACTAGAGGGAATAGAGACGGTGTGGATTAACTCCCCGCATCGATTACAAGGAGGAGAAACTACGTTTAGCTGCCATACTACATCTCAGTCAAAGGGAGAAAAGTCTAGAGACTAAATTCTATGGAAGTATGTATTGTTAACCTGGTGCCATTAACATACGAACTTTGCCAGTTGTTACTGTGGATAAATCTTAATAGTATTTAGAAGAAGTACAGCTGGATTGTTATTTATTATCAGTAAGCTTGATGATAAGATGTAGCGGAACTCTAACCCCTAGACATGACCAAGTTTTAGAATCCGAACATAATGCTAATTTATGTTGCTACTCTGCCTTGATTTCTACATATTCGTTACATATTTCTACATAATTCGTTACATATTTATTTTCTGTCGGCCCTGTCCATTGGATTTGTTCTTGTGTAACTTGTAACCAATTACACATCTTTTTCACCGAAACGAACTGTTGAATTTTTTTGTAAGAATTTCGTACTCTATTTTTGGCCAAGAAAACGATTTTCGACGGCCACAAGAAATTACACGTGAACATTGTAATCCACGTAACCGGCTCATTTATGAATTTCGTCCGTCGAGTTCTACAATATCGTCTACAACTTGAAAATTTCATCTTTCGGCGATTGAAGGTAATTAATTACAAACTTTCTTTCTACGTTTTTTGCAAGTTTATGCCAAAGTGAACTTTATTTTATTTTCTGGAGTTACAACTCACTTTGAATTGCAACTACAACTACAAAACAGAACTGGAGTTCTGCAGCCATCATTTATTCTACAACAACGACAATTAGACTGCTAGTAGTGTTTCCGCCGTGGACAGTGCGCGGAACAATATTTTTATTTTGTGAACACGTCCTGATGCCATTTCCATAAATTTTCGTTGGAGTTTGGACAGTTTTTATGAAGAAACGTCAACGGAAACGTAGCATGCAACTTTTTATTGTAAAATCCCTTCATTCTTTTTCCACATTGGATGCTAGTGAAAGTTATTTTGACGATTACAACGACTACATCGGCAGTGGTTACTGTAGTGTCTTCTGCGATCGACAGAATTTCGTTACTGAATCAGGATTGTGATGTAGATGGAGCTGGGGAGGGAATGACAAATACTGCAGAAAGAGTCAAGGGCCAAAAGAAGGACAGCAGTGAAGTCCAAAACAGTGAGGAGGGAAACGATACCAGTGTGCTCGATCTGACAACACCATATAAACAACACCAAGTTAGTCTAGCACGTGACTACACCGGTAGTGACAGTACTCATTGTGTTGAAGAAGATATACAGGCGTTAAAGTGCACAAGTTTAAAGATTTCAATGGATTTACAACAAACAGTGTTGCTGACGACGAATCTAGTGCGAATGACAACAGTATCTCAAACAATGGAGTGCGCATATTATTATTATAAAATTTTGACGAAAATACCACTAGTGACAGCCACAACTCGCTAGGAGCAGCCAGGCAGAAAATGGTACTACCTCGTGTGGTAAACGAGCAGCTTTTACCAGATTTTAGCTACATCGACGCTGTTCGTGTACACGGTAAATTCGATGGTGACTTGACTACGGCCAGAACAGTATGTGAGTAGCTCATATGAGTTCGATAATGAAGCTTTTGCTGCTTATGCTAGGGGCAATGACCCAGACTTTATTTGGTAAAAGGCTATAGTTTAGTTTCTGGCGCCAAAAGCGGCCAAAAGGTTTTGCACTTTACATCTCTCAAACAATACCCTGCACGAACTGTAATCACTTTGGACGACGGCATCAAGCTGCAGTCATTGTTGCCAACTTCTACGGAAGAATGTGAGGTTTATTAACTTCCAAAAATTAACACATTTTTACTTACTTCTCAGATTGGAATAGAGTTTTTGTTTTTTTGTTTTTAAGGAACACTTTTAGAATCGAATAGAGTTAGCTGTAAAAGAACCACCACAAAGAAAACTATTAATTTTAACCGGCAGGAAGCTACAATACCGTTATTCAATGCAGTAAATTGTAGCTAAAGGGACGATTGGAGAGAAAAGTTACAAGATTGGCATAGGTGTAAGCAGACTTGCAAAAAGGTGGGGTCACACTTTAAAAAAAAAGGCTGAAGAACAAATTTTTCGAAGAAGTATTTTTAGAGGTTCCTTGCAGTTATGAAGGACCTTTTACGTTTCTGTGTACCATGCAGGCATTGCCCGACAAAAAATGATGCAACACCTAGGCAAGGGAGGGGGGGGGGAGTAGGTTCTGAAAAAGAGGACTTCTGGGGTTAAAAGAATACAGTCCAACTGTTACACTAATTTGAAAACAATAAAAAAGTAAATAAAATAAGCTTGGGTAAGCTTTTAGGTTTTTTATGCTCCTCTTACTATTTCTTTTTGTTTGGGGGAACTAGCTCATCCATAACCCCCCCCCCCGCTTACTGTACCACTCACATCATATAAAATTTTATTTCACACTGTAAATGAGCTCTCATGCCACTGTAATAAGCCACTGTTGCAAACATTCATTACTTTTAAAATCTGCTTAAGTATTTCAGGAGAGTTTAGGGAGAAATAGTAAAAATCCAAAATAATAAACAGTAAAAAGAGGTCTAACTGATGCAGTTTAAATTGTGACATGGTTACGGTTCAGAGTGACTGAGGCAACACATAATTGTATTTTTGGCCCCAGATAACCCTTGGCGAAAGAACGTGCAGTCCTGGGCAAGTTCACAAACACACTACTATGGCTTGATCCACATTATGTTTGCCGGAAACTGACGGTACGGCGACAGGTTTTTTTTCCACAACGAGTCCAAAAAACACGTAAATATCACACAGGCAGACTCTCACAGTAACTGTGCACAGTCTACAAGTGTGACATCCTCATGTTTTGCACTCTTAGTGCAAGAAAACGTGGTGTCATACAGTGAGTTTCCTGCAAACGTAGTGTGGAACAAACTATAGACAGGTCGACTCATCCCATGGGAAGACATGAAAACCTACATCAGTCTCTGCTTTCGGCACGACATGTCAACAGTGGCTGCCCTCCCATTTACGATCTCCATCCAGTTGGCCAACAACAACACCTCGCCTTCCTCCACATGGCCCAGCTAACGACCGCCAATTCCTGGTCCGAAGCTGCGGTTCCTGCCTCCCAGCCTAGTACACTCCACCACAATGTGGTCAGTCCGTGGTCACCCCCCCCCCAAAAAAAAACCAAAAAAAACCGGGCCCCATAAAACGATCGAAAGAAAACATCCACCTGGAGGGGTAGTCGTTTGAATGCTTGGAAAATTGAATTCTGGAAGCGGATTATGGGTCGACACCAGTAAAAAAGGCATTCAGAACACTCAAATAACAAGAAGGTTATATTTCAACCCTCACATGGGGGCCGTCATCAGGCATAAAAGAACAAAAACAGATTAAAAAGAGTACAAAACAAGTAAAAAAGCAAAAAGTAAAAAATATAGAGAGGCCAAATGCCTACTCAAGAACAGCGGCCATTTTGCCGGAAATTTAACAAGTATAGAAATGTTGCTGCGTAAGCAGTAGTAGATACGAGTTCCTCATCGGACTTACTGCACTTCACTCGGTTTGCGCATAGACTCCATTTCCGGCAAAATGGCCGTTGTTGTTGAGTAGGCATTCGGCCTCTCTATATTTTTTCCTTTTAACTTTTTTACTTGTTTTACTTGTTTTTACATTTAACTTGTTTTACTTGTGTCTCTTTTTAATCTGTTTTTGTTCTTTTGTGCCTGATGACGGCCCCCACGTCAGGGTTGAAATATAGCCTTCTTGTTATTTGACTGTTCTGAATGCCCTTTTTATTGGTGTCGACCCATAATCTGCTTCCAGAATCCACCTGGAGTCCATTCTTCTGGCGTCTATACATGTTCATTAGACTACCTCTACAGTTTCCAGAAGCGCCCGGCCAGGCGATTTTCATGGCTGGCGACATCCCTCATGTCCGCCCCGGTGCTGTACACACCAAGATGGCTAAAAAGATCCGCCGCCATCATTCGACGAAAAACTCCTGTTGGCCAGCTGGATCTGCATCTGCATCTTTCAAATACGCTTCGCCGGCAGTCTCTACCCAACAGCGGGAAGGGAAACAAATTCTGTGGTAATTCCAATTCCTATTCTGGTTCAAATCCCAGACGGGCCCCCAGGTATAGCATGGTTATGGTTGAGACTGACTGAGGCAATACAGAATTGTATTTTAGGCCTCGGATCACCCGTCTCCCTCATCATCCTCTTGCCCAAGTGCGGTGAACCAGACTAGGTCGACTTACACATCCCGTTTTGGAAATGAGTTCCATGGCATAGTTTGGTTATCGAATTTGCGTCTTTGGTTCGTTGGCCATTGGGTTGATTTTCCTGCCTAGTATTCGATCGCACACCATCGCGTGTGTGGGGAATGTGATCCAGATGGTATTTATTTCCCGCCTTTTACCCAGTAGCAGAAAATCCTTGACCAGTCTGCGACGAACTATAGTGAGAGCCCACAAATAATCTGCAGGACAACTATTAAAACGCAGTAGTTCGCGTACTTTTCTTCTTTTTTAAACACAGCACAGAATCATTTATTGAAGACGCTGAGACACAACGCCTCAGTTATTTTTTTTCGTACACGAAGGTATAATGGTAAATTTTATGTTCAATCCACAAAATTGACTTTTAACTAGTTTCTTTATTTATCACTTATCATCAGTCTGTCTGTCATGTGTTGAATCATTGATTCAAAGTTAAATGATTGATATTTTTGTTTGGAGCGCTGACATAACTGACGGGTCGATAGTAAGATGCTCCAAACTTCGATATTAGGACAGATTTCAAACATTTCCTGGTATTTTTATATCCAGTTAAAAGTCTATTTAAGAGAACGAAAACTCTTATCTACTGTGTCTACTTCGGGATCACTCCCATCAAAGCATCTCATCTTCACGTTATACGTATGGTGCGAATATTTTTAATTGTGGGTTTGTACAGAAGAGAAATAAAGCACTCTCGTTTTCGATCTGCAGGAACGGGACATAATACGCACCCGTCACCCTTTTTCTGCTACTGGGGCCTTTTATAGGTGGGGATACAGCTGCCACTTGGGTTAAAAAACCATGCGAAGTATACCAAATTGCCACATTTGGTTATTGAGGTATTTATCTCGTGCATTTTAACACCCTTATGGGGTTGCTTATAATTTCTGTCCAGTCTGTGTGGTTTAGTTCGTTTAGCCAAACGTCACAAATTAAATATCGAAGGAAATTCAGCGTAGGATTTTCAAATATAAAAAAAAAGTAAAGAGGGCTTTGATTTAAAAGTATAGAAATGTTGCTGCGTAAGCAGCAGTAGATAAAGAGTTCCTCATCGGACTTATTGCACTTCACTCGGTTTGAGTATAGACTCCATTTTTTCAGCTGTTGGTTGTAAAATTACGTGGCCTTAATTTGTCGCCAGTTTTAACACACTGGTTTCAGTAATAGTAAGCTTATTATAACTATTGATAACCATTTTAAAGCCCATTTTAAAAGTGTGAGGGGGGTATGACTCTGCTTAACAAAACTTACACAATAACGGCGAAACACAATGAAGCCAACACTTGCCACTTCTGTTGTCATCCTTTTGGCAACAATGAGGTTGGTTCAATTTTTTTGTTCGTTCAAAAAAAATAAAAAAACCTAGTTTAGTGGCATAACGTAAGCAACATAACAACCACTACTTCTGACAAAGAGCATTTTGCTTTTGTTGTGGGCTTGTCTGAGCATTGCACATTAGAAAAAAGTTTGCAACAGGAATCGCGACCAATCACACTAGTGTTTTACAGTTAATGACGAAAATGTGGCCTATTAAAAACCATGCTAACCGAGTAAAGTGCAGGAGAAGCCTGACGATGAACACTGCTTTGAGTGAAATGATAAATAGATTAATTCATAGAAAATATTAAGTCCTCGATAACACTTAAGCACAATACTTACCACACAATGACTTGATTTATTTCAGCAGAAGATATTTTATGTATTTTTTCGGCATGTTTTATAACGGAAGCGTTTTTGCTAACGTTATAAAGATGGGTGGTCAACCATTATGAATTATTTTAATGCTACTAACGTCCATTTATACAGAATGTTACCTTTTGACTTTAAGATTTTCATTTGCCACATTCAGTCTATCTAGAGTGCAAACGTTATTTTTCCGTGAGTATTAATTTTATGTTTTACGTAATGCTCACTTCAAACAGAAGCTCCTGAAGATTAATTATGATAAAACTTTCAGAACAGCATTCAGAAAAGCAAAAAATACGTCTCAAGGATTTTGGGTAGGCCTAAAACATGCATTGTTACTTTTTTATCTAGTATTTCCAAAGAAATTGTGAATCCCTAGCTTACATTACTTATCGTATTAATTTGAAATTATAAACAAGCTACATTTTGGACTTGGGGAGCCCCTAAAGGGGAGCCCCCAGAGATACAGAACCACAAAGAAGTGGAAGAGTTCGGCTTTTCCTACTTGTATGCATTTTATTTAAGTTCTAAAATCAAAATATCATGGTATGCGTTAGTGATAAGAAAAACCTAAAATCTAACCATGTTTTTGATAGTCGGCCCACGGCCTATTTCCATTATACAGAATGTCCCAGAAGTCCCGTCCAGGTGAAATAAGGCGTTAAGACTTGGATATGGGTTGCTGAAAATAACATGTTCGTATAGAAAGTCGCTTATGGCTAATCCGATGGTGATATCCAAAATGACCTTGGAGGTTGTCTTTAAGGTCATCCAATGTGTAACTCTTAAACTACGCAAGATATGGGCATAAAGTAAATAAAAAAAATTGTAGGGGGGGGGGGCTCGTGGAACTAGTACAATACAGAAAGCAGAACAGAAATCGCGTACAAAACAAGGAAGATATTGGCAAAAAGATGGTGGTGGTGCAGAGAAGCCATCCTTGGGGCAGCAGGAATTACAGAAATATCCTTTTGTACCCTTGCAGTGGCTAACTAGTAGATTTTGTGGGTAAGAGTTTCAGACTGAGAGAGCGAGAGAGGGATAACTTAAAGACGGATGTTCACTGCCACAATGGGAGGAAGGGACTTAATGGTTAGGTTATGACTAACTAACGGGATTCAAACACAAGTCATCAAGATCTTAAAGTAAATCACAATCAGTCTTGGTGGCTCACTTGTTAAAGATGGTTCATTATGATGCTCACCTGACTAACATATTTGGGCTGGGCGACTCTTGTGAGTGAATGGCCCGTTGATAACAATAGGTTAACAATGCTTTTCACGTTTATGAGGCTTTGGCGAGAAAACTGCACGCACTTTAGCTAATAATTTCCAATTATTCGTCAGATGTATGCATAACGTTGTAGCTGCAGTGCTGTGGCTGTATCATAACAGTGATTATTACTAGGGTTAGCTACTGTCAGGTGCTGGAGCACGCATAGTTGTGAAATTTAAAGTTTCTGTGCAATCTTGCTCGAATCAGAACTGCCCCTTCAGCAAACAATGGAAATAAGAAACTTCCCCATTAGACAATACTAGAACATCATAACAGTATGACTCTTGGGATGTTTTTTAAAGGGTTGCATGTCATGATTGGTAGGGGTGTGCGAACACAATTTTTTCAAGTCGAGTCGAGTTCGATTCGAGTTGGGGGTTGAGAATCGAGTTTCGAGTCGAGTTTGAGTTTCGAATATGATTTTACAAAGTAGGAAAAACTCCAGGAATTCTCTAAAAACCTGGAAAACTCCGGAAGAAAAACAAAGCCAGGTTTTTGGCCCAAGGCCTGAGTGCGTTAAACACAGTGTGTTAAGTCATTGTGGTAAAAATTGTACCCTAATAATTAGGTGTTGAAACCTAAAATTTCATTAAATCTGATAACATCTGGGAAAAAAATTTCCTTCCAAAAATAGCAGCAATAACCTGAAAATTGACCTACACTATTCTGGAAAACTCGGGGAATTTCTTTTAGTATTTTGGTGAAAACCACACAAATGCTGAAGCAAATAAATCAGTTTTTTTTTCTGTATAAAAAACACTACACACAGGACAGTCGCTGTATAACTACAAAAAATATTCCACATTTTTTAAGCATTTGTTCTAGAAAACTTAAGTAAATGTGGTAAGTTTTGTTGTAATTTATCGAAGATATTACGATCTTTTTTGCTAAAACTCAACAAAGATTTCCACTGTCCCTAACTAAAGGTTGTAGAAGTGAGAACGTCTCAGACTGACAGACAGAAACAAAAAAGAGTAACGAGATTCCCATCGCGATATTCCGTAAAACTCGAAACTCGAAAATTTCGAGTTCAAAGTTTTCAGATCGAGTCGAGTTTATATAACGAAGTCAAACTCGAACTCGACTCGTAATTTTTGCACATCCCTAATATTGATTGGTGTCCACAGTTTCACATGCGAACATGGGGAATTTGTTTGTGATTTCACTGATGCTGACCAACGGATAACAAGCACCACATACGTGGGCCATTCGTAAACAAATTTATTATGAATTTAACACATAAAAATGGTTTAAAGTTGAACAATACATATCTAAGATATTTAATATTTGTTAAGTTAATGCTTTGTCATCGTAACTGCAGAATATAAATGATGCAGGCAATTGAGTCATTACGCGGAAGTCAGCTTAATGTTTTCATGTTTGATGCATTTTGTTTAGATCAGCATTGTATCTTCTGCTCTCTTTCTATATTTGAAAACTATAGATGGTCATGGTCAGGATTAAACAAGCACCATAACTAATGACTTTCTGATACCAAAGATTTATCAGGTTGTACTCACCTCTGTTGTCTTTATGTATTCTTAACATATTACGTGACAGCTTCTGTATTAATTCAAACAAAGTGAGGACGGAAACTCCCAGGAAAAGCCCAAGACTGCCTCCGATGTCGCTGAGAAGAGCCGTAAAGCTGTATATGTATCTTTCAGTTACTGTTTGAAAGTGCTGGTGTGGAACGTCAATTTTGATAGAAGAATAATTAGGTTCGTAATCATCGTGATATCCCCCTGAAGTATGTACCGAATACGTATAAATTGTTTCCTGGCAAGGCCTGCATAGCTTGCGGTGTTTGGAATTATTTATTAAGACTTCACGTAAAAGGTCGGACTCTACGTCAATAATTTGATTAATAGAGTCGCATGGTTTTAAATCTGTTCTTGAATCCATTAAAGGATACCTGAAATCAGAGAAGTAATGATTTCTTTCTTATAAACAATCATACGGGATAATGCTGTCGCTAATTTCTCTGTGGAATTAGAGGTCATATGAGGGTGTATTATTTAGGTACGGTGGTTTAAAATACGATACAACGAATACGGATACTTACCTATTTATGCAACCCTTTGGACTCAACTGGAGTGTAAAAGTTGGTAAGTATTAGAACAATAATCTCTGGTACCGTTATCCAATAAGACTTTCTATCGTTTCATTTAACTCTTTTATTTCTAAAATCATTTTCATTTTTCATATGAAAGAAACAGTTTAGCTGTAGATCCCGTGTGTGTACAAAACTTCAAGATGAAATATAAAATGTTTCAATTAGTCGAGCTTTACACACAGAATAATCTGACACACACATACAGAATCAAAGTGTTGTAATTTTCTATGGCTGACAACTATTATTTTCGTTCTATCCGAAACGTTCTGTTCAATTTTTCGTCAGACCAACAAATCTACAATGGTAAATATTTGCCGGACAATTGACAACAAGTTTCACATTCACAGTTATTATTTTTATGTGACTGTTTACTTTAACCTGCGACCCTATATATCTCAAGAAAATCAGATGTTATTGTAAAATACTGCTTGAAACTATGAACTTACTGTTGTTTTTCACTGCTAAAAATGTAAATATAATTTTAGGCCCCCCCCCCCCCCTTACGTCCCTGCTAGACAACGTATGACAATTTTATTTTTACCATGTGGTTATTTTTTTATTGGTTTAATGTATGGCTCTATAAAAAAAATTTTGAAGAAAATAGCGAATAGATTTTCCCTTTGATTTTTTATCCCCATTGGCTCGTTTTTTGGGGCGCTGGCCCGTTTTTTGGGGCGTGTTTTTTTTTTCTCGCTGCCCTACCCAATTATTTATGTCACTGGTCAAGAACCTCTCTTACCGACCCAGCAAAGTGACAAAGCAACTAACGAAGAGCATAAAGGAATCTACATTTGGAAACAAAGAAAGAAAGAAATGTTAGTTGTTTTGAAGCAGGCATTGTGGTAGATGTTTTTAATAGTGTAAGTTTTTGTAGCGAAAAATTAAAATCAGGGACCAAAACCAATAGAATTACAATAAACCGTTTATTCACTGATCTTTCACCCATCTGTCAATTCTAACGATTCTACCAG
>JAHWFP010075029.1:0-29358 GCA_023313725.1 Lithobius niger
CTGTCTTTGAGGACAGGTAAATTACCTAATTTATGGAAGACGGGAAAAATTTCTCCAATTTTCAAGCCTGGCGAATCTTCACTCCATCAAATTATCGCCCAATAGCCCTTACATGCATATCTTGCAAAGTAATCGAAAAAGTAATCAGAGACGAAATGATTAAACACATAGAAGAAAATAATCTGCTCAGAGATGACCAGTTTGGCTTTGTGAACGGTAAATCCACTTGCACACAATTGTTATGTGCATTAGATTTTTGGACATCAGCGGTAGACTGTGGAATTCCGGTTGATGTAATTTATTTAGATTACGCTAAAACATTTGATTCGGTTAATCATGTGAAATTAATTTCAAAGTTGCACTGTTACGGCTTCAGAAATATCTTATTGGATTGGCTTGCAGATTTCCTAACTGGTAGAACACACTGGGTGGAGTTGGAAGGTTAAAAATCAGAAAAAATTTCTATCCCGAGCGGAGTACCGCAGGGATCGATACTGGGACCCTTACTTTTCATCGTGTTTATTAATGACTAGCTGAACTACCCGGCTTCGCTCGGGTGGCGTAATTTTGACCTTTACTAAATATTTCCCCGAGTTTCCAACAATTAGAAATGAAGCTGTAGCCAGCGAATAGACTGGCCTTCTCCCCTACCTACTCCAATCTACAGCATTACAATGCAAAGAGCAGCTGCTCGCTCCCCCCCCCCCCCCCAGTATATTTATTATTCGTATGGAAACGCCTGTTAAAACACGATGGACCTTTGAGTTTCGCCACTTTTCGCGTGATTCGTACTGAGAGCCCGGGAAGCGGTAATACACGTTACCGATTTTCTATATTCGTCCTGCTTTCAGTTTCGTTTTCAAGAATAGTGGCATCTAGTGGGCGGTCTTCGAAGCTTGTTCTCGCGTCCGCGTGCTTTCCACTATATTGATAACAACCAGGCAACTACGACAGGGAAAGCCTCAATTCCTTCCAAAGATAACAGTATCCTGCCCTACTTTGGTCCTAGTTTCGTTTTGCTAGTGGTTTCGTTTAAGAGCGAGTTGTTAGTAGTGGCATCAAGTGGGCCATCTGAGAAGCTCGCTCTCGCTCCGTCTGGTCACTCTCGCGCTCAGCTCTACGGTTTTCCTGGGCAACTCTCTCTTATTTATTAATGATTTACAACCATCAAACATAAATATTGTGTTAAAAAAATTTGCAGACGATATTAAACAATTCAGTGCAGTGGTTGATGTTGATACTCACGGCGAGTTGCAGGCAGAGTTGTACAACATACAATCTTGGTCGTCAGACTAGCAACTCCTATTAGCATCACATAAGTGTGAAGTTTTCCATATAGGGAGAAACAATTTGTGCTTTGATTACCACCTTTCAGGTCCAGAAAAGTTACCTGCGACTGTACTGGTAAGAGATCTAGGCATCAGGATAAAAAATGACTTGAGTTTCAGCTCACATTGTAGTAAAATTGTTAAAGCAGCTCGACAACGAGCAGCAATTATTAAAAAATTCTTTCGCTCAGGTGACCCAAAAACTCTAGTCTGGGCATTCAAGGTCTATGTAAGACCATTACTTGAATATGCAAGCCCAGTTTGGTCGCCCTACTTATCTAAAGACATCGACTTAGTAGAGTCTGTTCAACGTAATTATACAAAAACATTAAAAGGACTAACAAATTTGCCGTATGCTGAACGGCTAAAAAAGATGAGGCTGGAGTCACTTGAACTACGAAGACCTATTGATTCGGGGTCATTTATATGTGGATCCTGCAATTTTTTTTGAACTTAGATCTAGTGATCGGACTAGGGAACACCCCTGGCAGCTTGTTGTACAGGGTACAAATAAGAATGTAAGGAAGTTCTTCTTCAGCAATAGAATAGTAAATTGTTGGAATGCCTTATCATCAGCAATAGTTGAATCACAATCATTGTCTGTTTTTAAAAGCCGTATTAGGAATATTTGTTTTGAAAAATATTTGCGTAGAAATTTCGTTTGAAGTGTCCAGTCTGTGATGGGTTATTTTTAAAGTCATTTAAAAAAATAAGTTTTACAATTTTTATTTTGTGTATTTTGTGGGTAAAGACTTTTCTCTGGCTCTTTTAGTTTTCAGCTTTAATTTTAATTTTATTATCCTATGGTATTTTTAACTGTATTGGTTATTGTGTGTTGTAGGTGAAGCTTTTTCTTTGGGCTGTTTTAATTTTATTATGTAGTTGTATAAGTGTATTGGTTGAAAAGTACTTAGCCATAAATAAATTTTATTATTTTATACATATGTTCAAGTATATTTTTTAAAGATAGGACAAGTGTAAGTGGCTGCCCTTCCATCCTTTTCACTCTACATGTGAATAAATATGTTATTATTACTTTCAACAATCGAAGGAACACAGAGAACATTTTGCCGGCCCCCCAGCCAGGCCGGCTAAAAATGGTTTATTTTGCTGAAAAAGTGTCAATTTTTGCATTATTGTCTCAATGATGCTACCTTGCCTTGAGATTTCAAAAATCGTCGGCCGCCTCCGTACCCAATTATGCATGCACGATTCTCCCTATATAAGAGGGGTGACGGTAAAGCTCGTCATCTCTTTGTCTCAAGATTGTCAAAAGGTGACTCAAGAGGGGAGGCAGGGTGGGCCCTTCGGTATTGCACTTTTTCAGCAAAAGAAACCATTTTTAGCCGGCCTGGCTGGGGGCCGGCAAAACGTTCTTTCTTTATGCTGAGAAAAGTGCAATACCGACCTCATCAAATTTGATGGCGGGCACCTTTTGAGTGAGTCCCCGGGGTACTGTAGGAGGCGGCAGGTTGAGTGGTCATTCCAAGAATGTGGTGGAAGGCATGACACAGGGATTCAATGATGACCACAAACGAGATTCAAGAGGTAAGAAAGGAGGCTAGAGCCTTGTTGTCGTTGAGGAGGTGGTGTAATGATGCGCATCTAGTGTCTTGCAGTATTGATGCGTTCGGAGCCACCGTGTGAGGGGCAGTGGACGTCATTGGAGGTGATGAACAGTCTAATTTCACTTGGTTCGGTAGTGGCCTTGTCAAATGATTCATGAAACGTTCCACTCTGTTCAGAAGTTGGGGTGGGGGCATTTTTTTTTTAGACGAGACAAGTCAATACAAAATTTGGAATTGGGAGATAACTAAACAAGTGGTTTACAACAAACCTGAATGGGAGGTGTTTCACATGAGTGGCCGGAAAGGAAAACAATTTCATATGAAGGAAAAGGATGATGGTCTGCCAGTCAACTGAACAGATGAAAGGGAGTAAGGTATGGGGCCTGGAGGTGTAAGGTGATTCCGAAAGTGGCGTTTTTTTTTGTTTTTTTTTTTGGAATGGATTTTCGAAAGAGTGAGCGATCCATGTTGTTGACCGGCGAGACGAGGTGGTAGTTTTAGTTAGTTGAAGGGTTGTTGCGTACACCGTAGTGAAAACCCTTGTCTCTGCGGCGGCAGAGATCGCAGGAAAGTTCGGTGGTTTGGTGATTAGAAAGTTGGGTTAGGTTGGGGTGAAGTGACAAAAAAGTGGTGGCGTTGTCAAATTGCAAGAGGGAAAAAGCATTGGCAGTATGGCCGAGGGCTGTAGACGTTAAGGAATCCCAGGTTTCGGAAATCTGATAGTGGAGAGAGAGGTTGAAATTGTCGAACTGGCTAGAGGGTGATGGAGGGCTGTTAGAGGGATCATAAGACTACGTTGAATTCGAAAATCACCATACGCTTTCGCTGCTACGCCATTATTCCTTTACCTTTAAGTGGGCGTAGGACGGTCCCTGGCTAAGATAAACGATATTGATTGGGGTTGATGGAAAGTATAGATCCCTATCTTTCTGAATATTCTAAGTATGTCGATTTTGGGCTATCAGAAAGCTCGCAAGAGCAATTTGAATTCGAAAATTACCATACGCTTTCGCCACTACACCATTACCTCTTCACCTTTAAATGGGTATAGGCTGTTCCTAGCTAAGCTAAACAATTTTGGTTAGGATTGATGGAAAGAATAGATCACCACCTTTCAGAATATTCTAAGCATGTCCATTTCGTTCTATTAGAGAGCTCGCAAGAGTAGTTTGAATTCAATAATCCCCATACGCTTTCGCTTGTACGCCATTACCTCTTCACCTTTAAATGGGCGTAGGACGGTCCCTAGCTGAGCTAAACAATTTTGATTATGCTTGATGGCAAGAATAGATCCCCATATTTAAAAATAACCTAAGCATGTCCAATTAGAGAACTCGCAAGAGCGCTTTGAATTAGGAAATCACCATACGTTTTCACCACTACGCCAATACCTCTTTAACTTTAAATGGACATAGGACGGTTCCTGGCTAAGCTAAACAATTTTGGTTAGGATTTGTGGAAAAAATATATACCCACCTTTCAGAAGATCCAATGCAACATCCAAAACACGTTTATTGACACTTTGTTTGTAATTTTATCGTAATAACTTAAGAAGTAAATGAGAAACTTTTGAACGACAGCCATTTTGGATGCCATCTTGGATTTTATACTTTAAAATTGTTATAAAAATTGCAACTCTATTTTTTGCTAAGGCTTATGATACCTTCTTTCAAAATCAAGAGAGCCTATATTTCACGACAAATGAGCATACACTAATGGCTTTGTTGATTTCTACAAATTCCAAAAAGTATTACGTGCCCAGTACGGGATTCAATGCTAGATCACTTTTCATGTAAAACAAAGCAAAGATGATTATCAACTGCGTACTGCATTTGTCTGGCTATATCCATATAATTAAAACTGTGGACACCTTCAAAAATCAGCTTGACAAATATGTTTTTCACCCAGGAATTTACTTATGGCTGCCGGCAATACATTTTTAGCTTTCGCTGAACTGTAAATCATTAGCATTAAAAAAAAAAAAAACATCGCTTAAGCGTTTAAAATATGGATGTAAGGACTTGTTTACGCAACGAGATCTTCTCGCTCGCCGTGCCATGTTGATTTGGCTTGCTTACGTCAACCATCGTCAGCGATTAGTCTGTTTCCGGCAATCGCGCATGCTCAAAAGCTCCACCACTGGCCGAGATGGTTTGTAATTTGGCATTGCTCGCGCCTGGTCACATCTATTAGCCTAGCCTAGTGCAAACAATTAGCCACGTCTGGTCACGTTTAAGGTATGACGTAATGAGTGCTCTGTTAAGCTTGTTGATTTTGCTGAGCTGTGACTGCAGTTTCGGAAGGTAATAGAATAGCTGACGCAACATCATTGCGCACGCGCGCCGTCAAGTTTGAAGCCAAACTGTCTCTAACAGTGGTGCGTTCTGTTCGCTCTGTTCAGTCGTTATGAAGGTACTGACTGTCATCCCAAATGTGAACGGACGAGGCGAAGTATTAGGCCTGACATGCAATACTATTAAATTGTTATGTACACAACCAAAAGCCTATTTTCAAAAATAATCAACCACAGTAATTGTGTACATCTCATAACTGTAGTCATCCAGCTTTTTTCCTATTACGTGATAAAATATGCCTAAACCAAACTTGAGAAGTACTGTGAGTGGAGGGGGGGTGGAGGGCAGGGATCTTGTCAAACGTACACCTTGTTAAGAGGGGAGGGGGATAAATACACAAAACTAAACGTTAGGTAATTTATGGATACTACTATAGGGTAGTGGCAATGGGAGATGGAGGTTGATGTTGATGGCCATTGGGGTGCAGATTCAGATCACTGTCTGATCTGGACGGAGTGGTTGAAAAGGGAGGGGCAACAGAAGAAGGAAGCCGGCAGGGACAAAACTTGGAGATTCAGAAATGGAGAACAGTGAACAACAGAGACGAGGAGAAGCTTGAGGCGCTTTGGGGCACGACTGAGAGAGTGTGGAGGGGTGGGAGGAGGAGTGTGGGGCAAGGGAGGAAGAAGTGGTTATGATGGCTGAGAGGCATGGGGGAAGAAGGGTGTGAGGGGGAAGAAAGGGGGAAAGGGCTGTAGGGCTAATAAGGTAAAATTAGCTACTTGTTATCAGAAACAGGTATGTAGGGCATACAGAAGATTGCTTAGAAAGTGGGCTCATGAAAAGATTGTTAGGAAGTGGCTTAAAAATGACGCTTAACAAATGTCTGGTGGGATGGCTTGCAGGAAGATTGGGGAGCACAATCAAAGGTTGGTGAGGGAAGTGGCTGAGGGAGGGAGAGAGGCTGGGGGAAGTTCTGGAGATTTCTCAAGGGGAAGTTGCATAGGGTAAAGAGGAAAGGGGAGATAGAAATAAGACATTCATTAATGCAATGGACATTGGGTAAGGATTGAGTAGAAGAAGAAAGTCATGGCCTGTAAGTAACACCTGTTAAACCAAAAGTAATGCCTGCTAGTTATGGCCTAGTAGGACCAGTACACAGTGTCGAAGAAGAGATGCATTACCTGCAGCATTGTTGCATGTCACAACCCTACGTTACTCATTCTTCAAGCCTGAACACGGACACAAAAGAGTTTCACCCTTTTCACGACAAAATACCTGTCTTCAAGCTTGAAAAAAATAGTGGATAGCCTGCCTCTCTTCTGAGATGGACTTTCTTGTTTCCTTGATGATGTTCATTCTTGATGATTACATGTTGGTATAATCATCAGGTTTATTTCCTCGCTGAACTTCTTATCCTGTAGCATCATCTGTGCTCGCATCTCAGGTGAGACTTCCATCAAACAGTCCATGTAATCTTCATGGTCGATGCACTGTGTTAGATTTTCCCTGTTGTCTTTGACCCAATCAACCTTCAACAGATTGTAGCATTTCATGACTCCATGGCCGACCCAGTGCTTGGCATGCAACTTTCCGGAGCTGCACCAAAATATCCGTGGAAATGTACCGACTTTTCCTGACCAGGATGATAAGAAAGTAGAGAAAAGGATAAGGAAGAGGTGGGAGGGAACATTTCTTATTTTCAGGGGGGCAGGGCATTTGGGGTTGGAGGGGTAAATACATTTAAAACCAAAGACCAAACACTTGTGTTGCAGGGGAAGGGGCGGGGGAAATATTAAGGCCCCACACAGGAGGAGTGCGGGGGGGGGGGGGAGGATAAAATTTGAAAGGCCAGTTACTTTCTTAAGACGGCAAAACACAGCTGTGAGTTCCATAAGGATACCAGTTCTAATACTTTTTTCCTAATCGGAAAAAGCCGCTTTTTGTTCAGTTAATTTGTTGGCTTTTTCGCTTCGTTTTTGTTTGTCATTGGCACGGCCTGGATTATCATGTGTATGTCCATTCTTAACCAATTTTGTTTGTAAAAAAAAGGAGCATTAGAATTGCATATTTATATCCATGCTCCATCCATGCATTGGCCCGTCTATTACTTGATGGCGACACACTAGTGTGTGTCTAGTCATAGTGTGCTTCACCTGGTAGTTGAGTCCTAGTTGATATTTCATTGTGTAGTGTGGTTTGACGTGTTTTAATTTTTAGTTGGGGCGTTCGACAATAGGTCATGGCCTCAATTAAATCATGGAAAGGAAAGGAACTGCGGTGTATGGAGTGTACGAAGGTGAGGTTGGGATCTCCATCCCGAGGCTGCACCTTGCGCATTGTTACTTTTTGGCCGGTCTACTTTCTGCTTTTCTTGGAGAGCTGGTCGCAATCTCGATCACTCTTGACACCAGTTTAGACTTGCAGCTGGTGTCCTTTTCATGTTCAGAACAGGTCCTTTTCAGAATAGGTTCAGGGTTCTTTCTGACTCCACTGCAGGGTTTGGCTTCTTGAGACGGTGTTTTAAGTATATGGTGGTCTCTCACCGCATCGCTCTGGAGATTTGGTGGAAGCTGTTCAAGGTATCTCAGACTGGGGTTTCAGTCTGTCTGGCGTGGGTGAACGGTCACTCAAATGTCTTTGGGAACAAGGCTGCTGACGACCTTGCTCGACAGGACTTTGATTCCAAGTGTCAACCTGTTATCTTTCCTGTTGGTCCCAGGGATCTGGCATCTGGTGTCTCTGCAACCTTTAGTAAGGAGTGGCAGGTCCGGTGGAGTGATGGCTTGACGGGGCGCACGCTCTTTGAAGTGCACCCATCAACTTCTATTCCAACTTTCATTGGACACCTACCGCGTAGAGACTCTGGTCTGGTCTCCAGACTGGGTACAGGGCATGTCCAGCTGCGAGCGCATCTCTATCGCTTGGGTGGTACGACTCTTCTCTGTTTGTGTTTGTGGTACAGGAAAAGAAACTGCTCCCCACTTTTTGTTTTCGTGGCCTCTCTGGGTGGCACATTGTCATCAACCACTGCGTGCAGGCGGTGTGCTTTTGTGTGTCGTCCTGTGGGTGTCCCCACGCTTACGGTCTTTGCGACACTCACTTGGGGTAGTGTTGAGGTTGTGAAGGACCATAGGCCGTTTCACCGGATTACTCGCCCCTTTTTGTTTTCTCTGGTGCATACCGCTGGGTTGGGTGTGCCGGTTGTCAAGTTGTGTTAATTTTTAGATTAGATTAAGTTAATTAAGTAGAGTAGTTGGAGCGAATGATTGTCAGAATAATTAGGCTCAATAAAATCAAAGTACCAACAAATTGAGGAAAACAACAATTCAACTAGCCTTCCGAAGCCCGCATCGAAGAAGTAAACAAGTCATTTGTTCATGTCGACCGAGCAATTTTGAGGAATTATAGACTTAGTACCATAAGGTTTAAAACTGAAAGATTTAACTGCAGACCAGGATGTGGTCAATGTCCTTGAAAAGACTAGACGTCCTGGCTTGAATGATCCAGGCCTTAAAGGCCCAAGTTTTAATTTTTGAGTTGCCCAACGTGAAACAACACACATCAGTTACAAGCCGACTATAAGTTTTAGAAATAATCATGTTGCAATGGTCAGGCGAATTAAAATGGCCCTATCACCTATTGAAAACTGTACGAAAAAACTGTGGCACCCTCTAGTAGCAGTGATACTGTTAACCTTTACAGCTTGTTTCCAAAGGGACGTCAACCTACAAAATTATCACTCATTAAGAAGGTCGTAGCTTATTTATTTTATTAAAAGAAATTACCTTGTGTATTCCTTGGCTTGATGCAAGCAACTGCTAGACCATGCTAGATAGCTCTAAATGTTGCCAGATTATGCAGACCTTCAATCGGTGATGGTGCCACTTTAAGGTTGACAGTGATGTGATGTACCTCGCAGTCCGAGACCCCCGGAAGTGTAAGGGCCTGAAGTCAATTGAGAGAGAGAGACAGAAAGAGAGAGAGAGAAAGACAGAAAGAGAGAGAAAGAAAGAGAGAGAGAGAAAGAGAAAGACAGAGAGAGAGAAGGAGCCCTAGCGACCAATATGCAACACTTGTGCTATGAAAGAGGTAATTGCCACAACAAACTCCATTCAAGAACACTGTTGATTCCCTCATGGATAATAAGAAGATCAACAGACGGGTTCGCGAGTTGCCCACTGAGCTTCAAGTCATTTGCAAACTTAAACTGCATGGTTTAAGTTTACCAAGTACGGACCCCTGCGGAACCCCACTGATAATAGGCAAAGGGGCAGAGAAGGAGGTACCAACAAGGACCTACTGGATTCTTCTCTCAAGGAAAGCAGCCCTCCACTTTTACAAATCCTACTACCACCGACCTCGGAAAGTTTCAAAAGAAACATTGAGTGTACAACAAACTTGAAAGCATTACTGAAGTCGAAGTAGACTACATCAGTAAGCACACTGAAACTGAGTGCATCACTCCACAGGTCGAGGCAATGGAAGACTTACGAGGCAGAAACCGAAATTGGTTGTCCGAAATAAGAAGTTTTCCAACTAACTTAAAAAAAAAACTTATACAAAATACACAACCAAAGTCGAGCTTTTATGGTTGGAAGAGCAGAGAGTTCACTGCCTGGCAGAAAGTGTTTTGTCATAGGCTGCCTTCCAGCCATTGATAGATCTGGCTTCAATCACATCATGAGGAAGCCGGTTCCAGTGGTCAATCACTCGATGAGAAAAGAAGTGCTTCCCAGCATTGGTGTTGACACGTGTGTGTTGCAACTTGAGGCGGTGTCCATGAGTGCCAATGGAGGGGGCCAAAGTGAAGAACCCTTTAGCCTCGGCACGGTCAATCCCACTCAGAATTTTGTAGGTGTGAAGTAGGTCACCTCTGATGCGGCAGTCGTAAAGGCTCGTAAGACCGAGCTCCCTGAGCCTCGCATCATATGGAAGTGCATGCAGTCGTGGAACAAGCTTGGTGGCACGCCTCTGAATGCGCTCAAGGAGCTGCTGGTCTTTAATAAGTTGAGGGCTCCACACCTGGATGCAGTATTCAAGATGAGGCCTGATGTATGAAGTGTAGAGTGTTTTAAGGGAGGTGGTAGTGAAGAAGGAAAAATGCTTCTTAATGCGGCTAAGCAGCATATTAGCACGTCGGGCAGCAATAGCACATTGCCTGATGACCTTCAGATTTGAGGTAAACGTTACGCCAAGGGATTTGGCCTCACGGACTTCAGGGAGCTGCTCATTCCAAGAAAATAGGTAGCATGGAGGTTGTTGGGACCAACATGAAGCACTTCACACTTGTTAGCATTGAACTTCATGCCATTGTTCAGGGCCCAGTTACTGATCTGATTAAGATCATCTTGGATTATGTTACAATCTTCAGCGTGAGGAGTTTTCTTGAACAATTTGTCATCATCAACGAAGAGACTACATTGAGATTTTGCAAGGTCAGGCAGATCATTGATAAAGAGTAGGAAAAGCAGGAGGCCCAGAACTGTACCCTGCGGAACACCACTGAGAACAGGGGCTCAGTCTGAGGCACGTCCTTCATAGACCACTCGTTGTTTGTGGCCTGAGAGAAAACCTCTAAGCCATTGTAGCAGGTTGCCGGTGATACCATAGTTCTCGAGTTTTCTGAGAAGAAGGCTGTGGGGAACAGTGTCGAAGACTTTTTGAATATCGAGGAGAATAACGTCGCAAGGGATATGGTCATCAACAGCATTTGACAAGTAGCCAAAGAACCCAAGAAGATTGCTTTGGCAAGAGTACCCTGCACGGAAACCATGCTGCCTCCCACTGATTATGTTGTTTGTTTCACAGTAGTTTAGAGTTGACTTTTAACTAGCTTCTCAAGGAGCTTAGCCACTTGAGATGTCAGGCTGATGGGGCGATAATTTTTTGAACTTTGGCGGTCACCGGCCTCGAAGATGGGGATAATGTTGGCATTTTTCCAGTCATCGGGAATAATCGCTTCGTCAAGAGCTTTCTGGAAAACAATGGTAAGCGGTGTGGCAATAGTGGCAGTGCAAGCTCTAAGCATGGCACAGTGAATCCCATCTGGACCAGGAGATTTAAAGGGGTCGCAGTCCTGCAACAGGCGGCGCACAGTGCATTCACTGATGTTGATAGCGGAGAGCGCATTAGTTTGCACAAGCACATCAGGCAATTGTGTAGGTCCCGCATTATTGAAAACGGAACTGAAGTACTGATTCAGTTCGTTGGCGACATCTTGTGGGTTGGTGACAGTAGGTCCATTGTCTTGCTTAATGTGGATACAAGGTTTATTCTTGCTCTTGCTTTGGAGATAAGAGTATAGGAGCTTGTTGTTGCTCTTGCACTTTGAAACCAGCTATTGTTCAAATGAAACTTTCGTATTGCGGATGTGTCAGTGAGTAGATTGCGGGTCTCAGTGAATGACGTCCAGTTCTCTGGAGTAGGGTAGGTCTTGTAAGTCTTCCAGCGCCTACCTTTAAGGTTGACAAGTATCATGATGTTGTAATCCATCCAAGGAGGTGATTTAGCCCTCCTAGGGCTGTTTTTCCTCACAGGAATGTGGGTATTACACAGGTCAGTTAGAAAGTTTCGAAGGATAGCCCAAGCTTGCGTACACGTGGAGTTAGCAAGTCTGGATCTCCAATCGATGCTGCTGATGGTTTCATTTATGAGATCCCAGTCAGCAGCACTAAAGTTGTGCCGAGGATGGGTATAGCGGTGGTTAAAGTTGGTGCTCTTGATTTTCCAGATAATGATGCTATGGTCAGATTTGCCGAATGGTGGCAGGTGATGAACAGATTCAATGCTTATGTCTAGAAAGTTAACATTTTAGTTTGAACAATGGTTTCCATCACTTTGCAAGTACAGATGTTAGAGCGATTGGTCTGTAATTTTTGGGGCAGGTGGCGTTGCCCTTCTTAAACGCTGAGATCACCTTGGGCGGACTGGTATTTAATTCAGGGTGGCAATCGCCACTTGGCCTGTAGCCTCTGGTGGCCTACATGATATAACATAACATAAAGGGGTACCAGCCAAGAGACAAAGTCTAAAGAGGCCAGAAGGGAGAAGGTCAAAATGAAAAGTTCAACGTGGAATCACGTGCGATGCAATGCGGTCGTAAGCAGATTCTCAACAGTTTAAAGAGGAGACATTCACAAACTGAGGAGGGGGCGGAGGGTAAACTGTTGCAGTGAGCAACAACGTAGTTAGAGAAAAAGAAATTCCGCACATTAAGTCTGGAGTATTGGTGGAGTAGCTTGCGAGAGTGGCTGCATGTGCCAAAGTAAGGTCATAGATTAGAAAGTTAACTAGATATACCGTCTTACTTCTTCCCGTCCTACGCGGAGCTCTGGCGGTAGTTGCGGCTACTAATACCTCTGCTAATACTTTGCCTTCTGCTGCTTCGAAGGCAAAAGCATTAGCAGATGTATTAGTAGCCGCAACTACCGCCAGAGCTCCACGTAGGACGGGAAGAAGTAAGATGGTATATCTAGTTAACTTTCTAATCTATGGTAAGGCGCTGGTACAAAAAAGTCGAGGGAATCGGTTCAGTCATATCCGTTCTAAATTTTGAAGGTGTGAGGAAAGTCGCCACGGTTACGCCATTGGAGCAGCATAGGTAGTCCAAGGGCAGCAGGCCTGTCATCGTAGCTGACGTGTGTAAGAGAAAGTATAAGACGTTTGGCACGGCGCTGTACAGTTTCAAGGATATAGATATCACTTACTAAGTGGGGGCACCAGGCCTGCCAGGCCTATTGCCTGCTGATGTCTGTCCGCTCCGCGGCGTGACAGAAGACAAAAAAGTGGCCTGTTCCATGTTATTCTACCTGGCCCACGCCAGACCTAGTCCGCACCTGGGGATCACGTTTGCCGTGCCCCAAACGGAAGGCAGCATGCCCGATTAGAAGGACAGCTGCAAAATGTAGAGAGGGGCACGTAGATTGCAGATGCAGCTAGGCTGTGGAAGAAGACGGAATATTCGTCAGGGCACTTTTGTGTGTCTTGATTTTCTTTTGGTCAGGGACAACCGCGCGGCTGGGCCTGAGGCCACGCAACGCACACAAAACCTAGCTGGGAGCGAAACCGACGCGTTGACAGGGCTCGTGAGATACTGTGCGTAAGCGCCACCCCTGCGGAAGGACGCCAGTTTCACGAATGCAATTTGAGGCAAAAATCATTCTATATTAATTTTAACCGCTTTCTTAATCGCTCGTGGCCAATTCCTGTGATTGGTAATGCCAAGAAACCCTATAAATTCTTGGTAATGTCCCAACATTCAAATTGAACGACTCGTTCCCCCTGTGGTGAGAGGGCGCGTAGATCGTTTGACGCGCCCGACGCGAGTGGATGGTTATCCGCTGCATCATGGTCGATGCTGGCTCAATGAGAATTATTATTGCAACTTGTGGTTGTTGAGTTTCGATGATCAGGAGTTAGTTGAGTTGTAAGGTTATCCGTGAATAATAGCCATGTCTGACAAAATCGTAAGTATTGCCAAAACCGTAAAAATTATCCGTATTAACCTAATGTTTACAAGTACAGTAGGCTTAGCAGATAGCTTCCCTTACGGGACACTTAAGTCCAAACTTGGATTTTTTAAGCTACGTGTGTTAAAGTACACCACAAATAAACAGGTAACTGATAATTTGTGTAAACTTAGATCCGATCCTGGTGGAGGTAGTTTTCAGTCAATATAACTCGCTGTAGAGCCACGTGAATGTTATCTCCGTAAGCGTGGTAACAATTTTCTGCGATACCTTCCCCCCCTATTTTCGATTGCATTCTTGGTGGAGGGAATGCACTCAGCTGTTGCGACTGACGAATTTCCTTTTTCTTTTTAAATTGGTCCCAGTATTCCAACTCACCAGTGGTAAGGTAACATGTAAACGTGTGGAGGGTTGCATTTCTTATAAGACAAACTAATGATCAAAAAATAAATACACATACATAAATATTCTTGGGTGATTGTTGGTTGCTAGTGGGTGTATTCGACGGTGCTTTACGGCCGTGTTTCCAACGTCAGATTTAAACTTCTAAGCTTATTTTGTGAAATTAAATGAAATCTGGTCGTGGGAAAAGGCTTACGGAAAGATCTGCTGAACTACTTCGTCTTTTTCGGAAAAGGCTTCATGCTGCCTTCAGAAGCCATCGAAACTGAACTCTTCGGCCCCACTCTCCTTGTTCGCTTGTACCCTACATTGGCAGATGGGCTTACCAGAAGAAAATAGACACGTCTCCGATTGGCTTCTCATTGCGCTAGATTAACCTAAAATAATCAGCTGAACTACTTTTTCCCATACCGTTTTCGGGGCAAAGGCTTAGTTTGGCCCTCGTAAATTATTGAAACTTTCTCTCTTTGGTGATGGCATAGGCGGAGTAGCCTTTACACGAGTCACAGTGAGCTGGTTGGCGCAGAAGTCTTGTGCAGTTGGGAAGGAGCCTGGCTTCTCGTCACCTTATGCAGTTGCCGTCTGCTGTCGGACAGAGGCCTCTATTTTTCTTTTACTGGATAGTTTTTGTGCTACAGTGGAACTGATTCAAGCTAGAATTATTTGTTGTTTGGAAGGATGCATGATTCTCAGCTTTGGATTTATTCGTCGCATGAAGGGCGGTTTCACGCTCTACCCTTATGAAAGCGACAGCCTCGCGTGGCCGAAAAAATGGCGGCAATGAAGCGATGCTCATCTGGCACTACTTGCTGGAAACTTGTAACGGCCATTTACTAGTTACGATGTTATCGGCTGTGATCAGTTTGCAGCAGATTACTAGACAGAAAATGCAAAAAAAAAAAAAAACGAATGGCGCCTCACACTGACTTTAAACTCTATAAACGAATATTTGTTTTATCTTGAGAGAGGCTCGATCTCGTATAGACCTTCCAAAACGTGAGCCAAATGAGGGCTAGCGGCTTCCCACCAAGATTGAGCCCAAACGGCCACACCTTGGCATCCCGCTAGCGAGGTTTTTCAGTATTTCAGTGTCAACACCTAGTGTCGTGCTACATTGCTAGCATATTCTGTTCTAGTCATCAGTCTTGCACTGCAATCGCGCCGCAAGCCTTCTAACGCGAGTTGCACATTTGAGGAAGCAGGCCGTCTATTAGGAGTCTCATCCTCCCAAATAACTAGTCGTAGATTCAAGGAATTAATGTTATTTGAAGATGTAGGCCCTCCTCCCCCTCCACTCCAGCAGTGTCGCTGTGGGAGGGGAGGGGGGGTGCAAAGGGGGAAAGACAGCCGCACCCGGGAGATAGCGGGCGAAACAATTCATGTCGGATAGCCGAAAAGGGGCAAAATCTACTACTTGGTTGTGGTTGGGAGCCTATTTTTTCCCAATTGTTAAAGGGATACTAAACCCTGACTTTTCCAATTTTTTTAATGTTAACTTGTACGTTACAAACTCCTTTTGAAAACTTAAAAATCTCTCTTGCCTTGATAGTCATGTCAAAATAAATAAAAATAGCTGCGACTTTTAAACCACCTACCCAACGAGATGCAGCGAGATCTCGCACCACCAGGTTTGTGACGTCATCTTTTATAAAGGCCGATGGGGTGTGGTCATACCCTTCCTGCAGTTTTACATGAGCCCCAGGTGCCGGGTTGGGTTTTTGCCAGCAAAAACTTTTTTTGGCGGGACAGTGGCAAAAACCAGCAAGCTGCTTCACAAGCTTATTTTCACAGTAAAATATATTCTTCTCAATATCTATGCAAATTTTCGACAAGTAAGTTGCATACATTTGTATAGATATTGTGAGAAGAATACCTTTTACTGTGAAAATAAGCTATGAAAGGTAAATAAGAAGTGAGTAAGAATTGTTGAAAGTAAACGATGTGAAGTTTTCAAGGGAAGCTTTTATAATTTGCAATATTTGACTATTGTAGGGCACACTTATCTTGAATTCATCCTTAAGTCCCTTTTTGCCATATTTTTGGCCAAAGTTGCAAAAACATGGCGAAAACCAGTTTTTGACGGGACGGTATGAACCGTGGTAAAAACTAGCTTTAACCACTTGGTGGCAGAAACTTGCCAACCCTACCCAGGTGACGCTGTTTTGTTTTTGGTGCTTGCGAAGGTCACGCCGTGCGATTCAAACAAGATATTCCCAGCGATTGCTAGCAAAACACGCATCGTCACCTTAAAGCAGGCGTTTTAAATTTTGTACGGCTTAAGCACTAACATCTATTGACGTCAGATGCCTCTTAAATTCCAGTATCGTAAATATCAGTATACAAGCTAACGATAAAAAATTAATTAAGAATCGCAGGGTTTAGTATTCCTTACAGGAGTGGGCCCAACATTTTTTTCTTGCATCACTCCTTGGAAAATACCAGTTACAGCACTACCCTGTAGAGGTGGCCCTGGTGCTACTGCCAACGTAGTTTGGATCGCTTTCCTTGTCTCTCCAATGTACTTAATAGTGAATTCAACAATGCACTGCGTGACAGTGGAGGAGAGGCCGAGTGAATACATTGGGCCATGGCCATAACCCACTGCCAGATTTAAATAACACTTGATATGACTTGACGAGGGTGTATAGTGGTGTACCAACCAAGATTCTATGGGCTAGTAAACGAAGTTGGCGCCGTATTTATACTCATCATCACGTCGTCGCTTTTACCAACCAGTTTACCCGTCGTGGACTTCTACTGTTGACGTCATTTGCTAACTTGATGGAGGAGCCCCTCTCACATCACGTATTTGTGATCTTTAAAACGAACTTTGCTTCCATTCTCGATCCGACGCAACTCTGGACTAGTGAATACTTGTTATGAAACATAAACCGGACCGCTCCGAATGTAAAAATTATATTAGAGTGTAAGCTACGAATTTCATTCGACAGTGTGACTTAAAATGAACTACAATTGCGGCATCAAGTTACTGGACTGAACGATCACGTCGGCAACGGTCCTATGCGCGACCGAAGAGAAGCTGGCTGCTAGGCGGTAGCAGATGTAATCGCCGCCAGCCAGTAATCAAACGCCACATGCGTTGTTGCTGGTGACGGTTAGCTTGATTTTCCGGCAGTAATTCTGCCATTTTATTAACAATTCTAGTACGAAGTGGCGTTAAAAAATTTAAATAGAAGTAAAGACCACAGTTGTTAGTTACATTACATAGTCGTTACAGACTCCCACTGGGGCTCATCACAAAATACGTGTAGAAGCGTTTTTTTGTAGTTGTTATAGTTGTATTTTTGTTGTCCTGCCAAGTAAAAATAGGATGCCTGATTGCCTGTTAACAGAAACTGCATACCATTATTTAAACCAAAAACATGGATCATAAATAAATCTAAACGAACTACCATTCCTTCCACCCACAAGAATCTAACAACTTTTCTGTTTAGGGTGGGGGGGGGGGGTCCCCTGGGTTCCCCACCACTGCAGTCCATTGCACGATAGAGCCATGGCTTGCAAATTTTCAGCAACAATACGTGCCATTAAAAATACCATACAACCCCAAGCTTCATAGATCACAGTTGTGTTCTTGTGAACATCTACAGCAAAAGGACTATCGAAAATTCGCAAGATATTGAAGTCAGAAATATTGTTGAAATTGTGCATTTTGTGTGGTTGTAGTGTCCTCGATCTTACAAGGTAGTGACTCCGACATTTTTACAGTCACTCATTTAACTACTGCAATAGATGTAGAATAGGACGTACTAACCCTGGGAAATGGAGCCGCACATTTTTTTTGATTGTGTTGATAAATCTCGTCACAATTCTGTTGTAGTTAATGCAATCTAGCGATGCAGTTGTGCACTCATAGGTCTTGCTTTATCAGTCTGTATACATCTTTATTGCCGCTAATGACCTTGCTGCTGATGCGCCATTAAGCCCTCCCACATCTTTAACTCGTATTTTTTGTGTGTGCTGCCTTCAGGTACTCCGTATTCAGTCACCGGAAGGAACGAAAAGAGTTGAAACATCATTAGATGAAAAGACATCTGGGTTATTCGAAAAAGTAAGTGTCACCTGATTTGTTAAGTCCCCTGTCGGTGCCACGTGTTTTTGTTTTTTTTATCTTATTGTTTTCCGGTTTTTTACTAACAAAAACTGATGTTTTGGTTTCAGTTTGGGTTTCGTCAGAAACAAAAAAAAAAATAATAATAAAAACTACATTGTAAAGGTTTTGTTGCTGGACTATTAATAGGTCCAGAATTAAAAGGACATTCCTCCCAGCGTCATTTTTCTCGATCCTCCACATCAAGTACGGCCCCAAAGTTTTATTTACTTACCGTTAGTCAATCCCTAGCAAAAATCTGTTTTATAATGTGGCGTCTAGGAGATTTTCTGCTAAATTACATATGTTGAATTCTGTTTATTTACTGCGTCCCACATGTATATGATCCTTTGCGCTCTTACAATAACCATGACGTTTCATTGTTTCTGGATGTGATGACACAATTTTTTGTGTCAATGCTGTCACGTGACCCACAATTTGTCTGCTAGGCCAGACGTCGATCATGTGATCACGAGAAGACGAGGGCGGAAGTGACGTTGTCATCTTATTACTACGCCGAATCTTGCGACTGCAGCATGTGGACACATAACTGCACGAGGCTGTTAAAAGGCAGGCTGGATGTTGCTTTGTTTCATCAATACACAAGCAATAGTTTGTGTACTGTTAGATGACCCAAGTCTTGAAAAATATTTTTCTTATTGCTCTGCAGTAACTTAGGCTGGATTAAATTTAGTAATGCAGAACTAATAAGCAGTTTTCATTAGTCCTCGTATTCATCTGGAAATTATTAATTTGCAGTTAACACAAATTAACTCAGAAACTGTTTTCAAACTTAAGTAACAAAAAACAAAATCATTCCACATATCTACATTAGTGATGTCGTGCAGTGTTGATTTGTTACATTGTTACATACATTGTTACATAATCGCCTCTTACATTCAATGCTCCATCTCCTCTTAACACATCTCCAGCTTTCGGAAGCATCCAAAAGTCAGTATCAGTCTAAATTGACATGCAAACTTTTGAATAATCACTAATAGCAATGGTGCTAATAGGCACTTTACTTTAGGCTTCAAACTACAAGCAGCATTCTCTTACTTTTCAGGAGTTGCAAGGCAAAATGTTAAGATTTTACTGGAGTTTTGTGTTTTTAAATGATTTTAGCGTATGCAGTATTATTTTAAACCAATATTTTTTTTAATTAATTACATTTATTGATGCAATGATTTCAAATTTTTTTTCTTCATTAGGGACTGTATCAATGATCGGTATCGGGACTCGGTATCGGCAGATTTTTCTCTTCGAAATCCGCTATCGGATGGGATCGATAAAAAGTGGTATCGGCCCAGCCTGAAAAATTGCTACCAACAAAAACAAAACTACTGATGCCCAGTTTGTTTCACTGCAGCTGGGGTATAATCAATTAAAAAAGTAGGCCTAGCCCCCACCCCACCCAAAATGTAGCAATTTTTGTTTTGTGACTAGGAAGGAGTGGAGGGCTCCCCTTTCTGTCGACTAAAATTGTACTGTTGCGACTAAGCTTTTGTCATCTGCTGGCCACTTGCCGTAGTTAATTTTCGCTAATTAACTACAGTGCCGTAGTTAATGTTCTTTGGTAATTGCATAAGAACAACAGTGGATTTCTAATAGGGAAAAGTTTTATGGGAAGTAGCGTAGGCTATATTGCCATATATGTTACATTTTCGTAGTGCAATAATAATTATATTCCTTAAATTCAGAACTGAAGGTGCTCAATTCCATTTACTCACTGTTGGCTACTCTTGACGCTTAGTTTTGTCACATTTAGTAATATTTCAAATGGTGCATTGATGTTTTATTTGCAGGTGTACGAAACGTTTGGGTTGAGTAGTTTCAATTTTGCCTTGTACAGGCAACGAAACAAAACACTAGAAATAACATCGTCAAGAAGTAAAACTCTGAAATCTGTTGGCTTGCGGTAAGTGCCGATCTCGTCTTACGCTAACAAAATGCATGGCTATTTTGATAAGATATTTTTATCTTTGATATGTGAAATGGTCCATAAAAAATACAACTACTAAGCAAAGTGGAAAATTAGCACCGTTTCAAAACTCTGAACGAGATCCAGTTCAAATTTTCGACGAACATACGAAGCTAATGATGTTACATTTCTTGTTGAGCCGTTCGTGTTCAGGTCTCTGGGTACTAAGAGCTAGTTCTTTCAAGAACTTGTAGAAAAACAAATCTTCACTCATGAACATTCAGCACCCCGCTTATCCAGAGATTGATCATCTTGTTCACCCTGAACTCAAATAGCAGGTAGATGAAATGTGGAGCAAACAACTTTAACCAATCGACATGCCCAGATCGGCCTCTTGTAAATCAGTGCGCTGAATTCCTATGGTGTGCCAAGCACTGCGAATACTTATTTAGTTTGTCTGTTTTCAAAATCTAGAAGTCTGAAGAAGACGAACGGCTCAACAAAACAATTTATCATTATTCATTAGGTTTTGTATGTTCTTAAAAATGTTGAATGTTCTTCGAAATTTTGAAGTGAGTATCTTGTTCAAAATTTTGAATTTGTGCACATTTTCCACTTTGCTTCGTCATGTCTGATTTCCAAAGTAATTCTCCCCATCGTATTTTTGCAGAAAATGCAATGGCAGAAAAAGTCCAAGAGGGTAGAAAAATGTTGTAAAGTGCTATGACTGCATTGCGGAAATTATGTTATGTTAAACATATATCTCAATAGTGTGACTGTGACTCATTCACAGTGGCAGCCAATGTGGCAAATGTCTTGAAGCAAGCGTAGAAAACGGATTATCCTTTATTTAAGCCCCCACTCCGATTATTACCAACTTGAAAAATGTGAAATTCTGGCCTCTCCAATAAAAGTGAAAAAATTGTGATAAAATGTGAATTTTTGGATGTTAGTAAAATAAATTGCAATGTCCAATGAATAATAAATAAAATAAACTATTATTGCTTTTCCTACTCCTTTTTACGTTTTCCGGTTATTCGGTTAAGTTTTCCGCGTTAAGTCTGCCGCGAGATGGCGATAGGATCCTGCTTCGTGCCAAGAATGTTCTTTTGTCACGCCCAGAAGGCAATGTACCTCGTGACACTTCGCTGCTCTTTGTTATAGGCCCACAGGTCTAGCTTCGCATTTGACTGTGAAAACTGAAAAGTTTGGGAAGGCAAGATACGAAAATGTGAAAATTTTAATAAAATGTGTGAAGTGAAATTTTGTGAAAAACTGTTACACCCCGGTGGCAGCCCTGCCTACGGACCCGTGGTTAATACAAGATTTGCGGTATAACATCACCAAAGTTGTAGATGCGATTATCTACCAGTTATGTGAGGAAGTTTCCTATATCTGTTTTATGCGTATTATCGTTAGGGGTGTGTGATTCTAATATTTGGGTTCGATTCGATTTTGTTGGATTTTGGGTAAGAACACCACGATTTCAATTATTATTCGATTTCTAAATTAAATTTTTTTTCTTTTCGGTTTTAAATTATTCGGTTTTTCAATTTGTATCTATAAGGGTTGACCTTTGAAAAAATTATCAATTTTCGGTAGTTACGTTCCTGTAAACTAATGTTATTACAATACTTGCAAACTTTAAAATAAACTTTGAATTGAGTGGTTATTTATTAGGCAAAACTACACTGTAGTATTAACACAAAATTAGAATGCAAGCTTCCACCTTCCCCTTTTGAATAGCACCATCCTTAGATTTTACTTAGTCAAATTAACTTCATTACATTGGGCAAGTTTGGCCAATTATTGCCCCTTAGTTGTAATCTTAGTTACACTGGAGTCTAAAATGAAATCTGACTGTTGTAATTTTAGGGCATGCCTCATAAAATGCAGAAAAGTCTTGACAAATTGTTTACTAAAGTTAGTGTTCTTGATTCTAAAAATTTTAATGTTAATCGTATTTATTGAAAAAATTTTTGCAAAATAGAAAATATCATCTCGTTACCGATGGGAATCTGGTTACTCAACGATAATCAAATTTTTAGATTTTGATTTGGACAGATTCAATTCGATTCCGACAACATGATAAAATCTAAATCTAATCGAAAATTTCGATTTTCTCACAGTCCTAATTATCGTAGTGGTGTAAAACGTGTTTCTCTTTTTGTTGTTATTGGTTACCTTATATAGTATTTGTATGCTGAATGGGGTTTCCTTGAAACTTATTTTTGTTTTGTCTTTTGTAGTCATGGCGACATGGTATTTTTGTATGGTCTGAATGGTACCTTGTTACAACCAGCTAGCGATAAACTTTCTACATCTTCCACTACTTCAACCAGTATTTCTCCAAGTTTTGTAGCCGAGCACGAAGTGGACACAATTTTACAAAAGCAGGAAGGCAGGATCGAGCGACCAAGAGACGAACGGTTGTACGTATGCCAAGTATAAAAATATGTGGTTGTGGCTTGCTTTTTTAATGTGTTTGCGTATTTTGTACCTGGCTGACAATTACGTTAATTTTAGGTACATCAGTGAAACTTATTTCAAATATTTGGGCTACTGTGGTACTAGGGGCGAATTCCAAAGACGAGAAGTTTAATTTTGATCTGACTTTGTTGTCGGTCTGCTTGAATGTTTCCAATAATTCCCTCCTTCCCTAAATAACAAATTACTTGTTTATTTTGTAAGTTTCTCCCTGCGTACCACCTATGATTCAAACCTCGGCATTGAACATTGGAACCTTGTTTTTAGTCTCTCATTTATAAGGGTTTGCTAGCAGCATATTATATGTTGATGCCTGATGAGGAAGCAACGTACATTTGGATGTAGTAGTATAGCGAGCTTTGCCCATTTGGTTGAAAAATCTTATTGGGCTATGTATTGTGTACCGGTGCTCCTGACTGAGCCCGGTTACCTCTTCTGTGTTAATTTTAACGTTGTTCTTTGATAGCTGTTTGCTGGTTGAAACATATAAATGTTGAGACGCAATAAATCAAGTGTTATATATTAAAGGAGTCCCCTTTATAAAAAGGATTGCCAACCGTTTAATGAATGTGCCAGTTTTACAAATTAATTTGTTGTCAACGTTCCACTTTTTGTAGGTGAGGCTAAAGGAGGCATTTCATGTTTTGTGATACTTAGTACTGTATTGTCTCTCCTACAAGCCGTGCTTGCAAATGAACTGCACCCACACGTAAGACCTAACCAAAAAAATCACATGCAAACATACAATTTCTTCACAAAGTCTTTAATAGATATTGATTATAAAGGATATCAAGTTGGAATGTTCTGGCATTAAGGGGGCACCTACCCTAAAAAATTCCCATCAAACAATTTTTTTTTCTCAGGTATTCTGGTGCAGTAACATGTACCCTTCATGCTACAACAGTTTTTTTTTTTTAACCGAGACCTTTCACGGCTAAAAAAGATTTTTTGGGGGGTTTAGGTAGCATTGCGTAAGGTTATAAGTTTCACATTCAAACTTGATTTTCTCGGATCGAGAATATCGCTTGCGGTCAATCACTAAAAACATCATAACTCAACTTAGAATTGAGATAATGTCTTGAAATTTTTTACACAAGTTCCCATATGTGGTGACTATAAAGTGAACTAAAATCATTCTTCTACACACTTCCGGTGTGGTTTTAAAAAAATTCCAAAATTTGGGCTATATACATTTACGCTATATGCAAATTGTGATTCTATTATAAAATATAAAAAATTGTAGTAGCAAAATTATTTTAGTTTACATGATAGTGCTATGTATACAGATGATTCAGAGCCCAATCTCATTCATGTGCACCAATTTTTGCCGATGTTATCAAAGTAGCCGTACAAAAGTGTAATAAAACTTACCAAAAATGTACCGGTACGGTACTCCCACAAAAATTGACCAAATCAAAATTTAAAATATGCTCTAGACTCGTATTTCAACATATTTTAAGGTGAAAAAAAATTATGACTCTGAGGCAATTACACTAAAAGAAAAAAATTCTCAAAGTTACGCCTCATTTTAGGGTAGGTGCCCCCTTAATGAACAGACAAGTATATTACGGTATACAGTTGTGTTAAAATTAACAGTGTGCAGCAATTTTTTTTTTATCCATTTGGAGATCGTGTTTGTTACAGAATGCAAGTTTATGTATAATATATAATATATATATATATGTATTAATATAATTTTTATATTAATATCGGAGGACGGCTCAAAGGAAAAGGAAAGCCTAAAGGAAAACCACTTCTTCCCTCCTCGCGCAAGCATTGAAAATGCACTCTCCCACTCTACCTGCAGCCAAAAAGGAGCCAGGCATGAATGGTCGATCAATCTGACAAGTCGTCGGGAAGACTGCCGTGAAAATGTCCCGGGAAATGTGACCAGCCCCGTGCATAGCACGGGCTTCCTCTAGTATATATATACATATACATTTTTAAATAACTGACACGATTGTAGTCATAGATTTCTGACAAAAAAACGATTAACGATTATGGCAAAATTTGTCAGTATTTAACGAAATTATTATGTCCATATAAACCCCTCAAACTACCTATGAACTGCCGTAAATTGCCATATATCTGCCGTTCACCTTGTACCGCTTTCCACCTCTTTCCACCCAGTTTCTACAATAGTCAATATTATAACAGAGGTTGGCAGAATCGAACACAATCTTTTGGGGCATATTCCAAAAAGTGCTCTAAAGCTGTGGAAGAACAAATTCCGGGAAAATGGGTATCCTGAAAAGTTCATTCAAAAAAAACCATGGAAGACAGAAATTCTAGAAGAAAGAATTTGTCAAAACCACAGGCGTTCCTTTTTTTTAGGAACCATTTTGTACCAAATTCAGGAAACATTACATAGAGCTGGGATCCCAGTACCAGAAAAATAGAAAAAAAAAGAGCTACTTCTCATTCATATAATCACTCCTCGCTGTGTTACTTTTTGGGATGTCCTTCTTACCAATCGGCACTTCTTTTCCCCTTAATTTATGCAATTTTTAACGCGACCTCTGCGTCACTTCCGGTTCCTTACCTCGCTTCCTGTCACGCGTCTAACTCCCACTGTCTATTGCCGTTGGCATGGCAAGTTGTGAAACAGAATTGGAGCGTGAAAATCGTGTTTCACAAAAGGTGGAGTTAGTTTTAGGTGTTATCAACTGCTGTAAAGTCATGCCTAATGGGAAAAAGCAAAATCTCGAGTGCTACGAGTAGATTATCCAGCAGATGGAACGGATGCAGAGCGGATTGTTGTGGATTCAGCGAAGAAGACGACGGACAATTTTCAAGATGGCGGCGGCGTGCGACCAAAAGTATCGGAGGCTGTAGTAACGCTGGCCATTCCGTGGGGAAGTCTTGCAGAATCAGTTTCGAGTTTACCATCTCTCCTAGGTAAGGAAATGTAGGGTGCTTTGCAACAGGCGTTGCGTCAAAATAATTTTCGTTATGCTGATGATGTACCGGACATGCGTCTGAGGAGGGGCTGCCGTCTGAGAGATGAATGTTTTGAAATGCCGAGCCGAAATTTCCGTCAAGGTCACGAGGCATTTGGTGAATACCCTGTTGATTCCGTCAGAGATCGAGGCGAGGTGTATAGTTAGGAAGACCATTTGTTACGAAACAAGCGAATGCGGCATGCGCCGCTGTTGGGCAATTCGGCTCGAGGAAAAAGAATGGAGGACGAATTCGAGGAACTCTGTGCGGATTGGCGTTACCCGCTGGAATTGGAAGATGAGTGGCATGTGCCAGGTAAAAATACAGCCAACGCAGGCATGGGTGCGATCGGTAGAAACGGGCAGGAGTCGGGGTTGCTTGGTGTGGACAAGAACTAGTGTGGACAATGGAGGCCGATGTGGCGGCGTGGTGGTCAAAACATAAAGACACTTGGTTGACTATGGCAGAGCGAGAATCAAGCGAGAATGAAGGAAGCGACATTTGGAGTTAGATGCGTGTCAGGAAGCGAGGTAGGGAACCGGAAGTGATGCAGAGGTTGCGTCAAAAATTTATAAATTAGGGGAATTTTTATGCAAATGAGGGAATAAGTAGTGCCGATTGGTAAGAGGGACATCCCAAAAAGTAACACAGCTTCGTCGGATTCTACTCTGAGAACTTCGATTCTCCTGCGAGAACAAGCTCTTTGGTAGAATCACCATTTTCAGTTAGTTGTTTGCTGACCAATCTTAAGGAAAGTGTTACATTTGGCACACAAACAAAGAGACTTCAGGGAAGGTGGGGAACAACACCAGTTGACCAACATCGGTACGCTGTCAAAACCAACGACATAGCACTGGCTGTTCATGCGGATGTTAGCAGGAAAGCTCTTGAACACAACAGGAGCAAGTTAGGCTAACGTTACCTACCAGTAACAAGGAGCAACCAAATGAATTAAAATGCAGTGAATTAATCAGTTATGCCTTTAGCATGAATTTACTGCAGAAGGTAAATGTGAACTTGGAAAAGATCCTAGGTATTTCCTAGCAAAATTGTCCCTTGATGTTTTATAAGAATGGGTGTTCTGATAATCATGGTGTTCGGATAATTGAGGTCGACAGTATCATGACAGATAAAAAACTTGAAATTTCATGAAATTACACATAGTAAACAAAACTTGAGTTGCCGACTATTCTTTGCGATTTTATTTTTTGTGTGTGTTGTGTTTGCTGAGATTAGAATCGTGTGAGAACTCGTGTTAAAAATGACTGAGTGTTTCTGTGCAACCATGTAGTTCATTGTTGCCTTGGCATTGTAATGTTGGCAAACTCTGTCATTTACTGTAGTTGAAGACAGTTTTGTAACAATAACGTGCTCACAACAATGGAATTTTCTATTTCTAGGTGTCATCACAATTTAAATGCGAAATGTGTACATTGTGCCCCTTTAGAAGTAAGTGACTAAACATAATGGTTGTTATTTGCTGCTTATTATTTTTAGTGAATAGTTAATATGGGAACGTGAACAACTTAGTTTCAACTAATTGCACATAATTCAAACAGTTGGACGTAGAATGCTCCACGGATTCTACGTACAAGTGCTCGAGGGCATTTTTTAATTGCTAAAAATGAACTCGAAGGAATAATGGCTTTCTTTCTCTACCAAAAAATAATTTTTAACTATTTGGTTGGCCACCTTCCGTTCGTATGGTGAAAATACCTCCATATAAAAGAATCTCTGTGTAAGGAACTGCTCCTTATATCTATACTGTGAAGTACTTCAGCAAGATCTGAATACAATTGTGAGTTGGATGAAGGAAGCCAAAATGACTAAGGCTGTGCCGGTGCCACTTTCCCTGATACCGGTACCCGTTTACCCAATTATGATGCCTGTACCGGTCACTTTTTGCTCATGTGCAGATACTGTGCCGATACCATGCCGATGTCAAACAGTCACTTAAACAATACAGAACGTGTTGATATACGTTAATAATTTAATAGTGTAACAAACGTAACGCTTTTACAAAGGAATTGTTCGCTAAACACTATTGCTCAACGAGATCATGTAAACACTTTGTACTTAGTAACAGTGGGAACAATATGCCATATATTCACGTACGAAAATGCCGATTCTAGAAAAAACAAGCTGCTTCCGGCACTTTTTCTGGTACTTGTTTACCCTGTGCCAGTCCAATACCAGTACCAATGTACCTGCAGCCGGTCCCGGTACCAGTATTGGTATCTGCACAGCCTTAAAAATTTGGTGGCACCCAGGAAAGCTTGCCTTTCCGCACGAAATTGTTGGCATAAAATTATCGGAAGTTACAATCGAAAAGACTGGTAGTTGTTGTTGAGTCCAGCAATGTGCGGCTTTTACTGCATATGCTAACCGAGCACTTGTCGCTTAGGACTCTTGTCTACGCGGGCACCCTGTGTTATGGTGCCAGCCTACAAAGCTTTGGTCAGGCCGTTATTGGAATATTGTACCCAAGCCTGGTCACCATACTTGGTGAAAGACATTAAGATTGTTGAGTCTGTCCAGAGAAGATTCACTCTCATGGTTGGGTCCTTGTGATCCACCCAGTAGTGTGGATGGTAAACTGATTCCATGGTAGAAAAATGCAATGGTACCAAATACTGTGCATTGTTAAAATACTGGTATTGTTTTACTGTGAAAAAGGCAGTAAAATTATAACAATAGTTCATTTAGTCCTTGTGTTGTAGGCTCAAAGCAGTGCAACAATCAGTTAACATCAACAATGGTAAAATTGGAATTTTAAACAATGCGCTAAAGTGGAGCAAAATTTGCATAACTTGGGGGGGGGGATCAATAATTTGTCTCCATTAAAATGTAATTACTGTATTTTAATATCGGTTGTTGGCACTACAACACTAGGTACCAAACTCTGCCTCATTCTTAAGTACCGGAGAAAACCGAGTACAAGTACCGGGGTACTAAGCTAGGTACCGGCACCGTGTGAAAAATTTCTGGTACCACCCAGTACGATGAATGCCTTGCTTCTCTGGGGCTAGAAAACTTATTGAGAAGTAGATAAAAGTTGGACCTGATCTTCGTTTTCAAACTGTTAAGTGGTCTCCGCGATATCGGCTGGAAGCAACTCTTTAATTGTTAAGAGCGGATAGGTATACGGGGCCTTGAAGCGTTGTCTTATTGACGTGAAGAGGTTTTGTTTCGATGTCGGGGTTATGAGAGCACGGAATGAAGATGTTGTGTGCACACCATCGCCAAGAGCTTTCAAACGTCGCCTGTCTCCGTGCAGTGTCACGGGATAAAACCTATTCAGTTTCTCCTTGTCCTCTGAGATGCTTCGCCGTGTGGATTTTTATACTTAATCATACTATATTATACACTTTTTCGATGTTGTGAAAGGCTTTTCACATAACAAAAAACTATCCTAAGGAACCGATTTACAAAACATTTTACTAACCGAGAAATCGATATTCATCAGATGACAAAAAAAAAAAAGCTACCCTGAAGCACAACTCCCAAATTGGGAATTTTTTCATTTAACAATGTAAAACTACAGTTCTCATCTCTTACTGGCAGTAAAGTCAAAATGTAGATATACTTGATTTTATCATGATTTTCATTTTTTATTTTTGAAATTATATCAGTTTGCTGTAAAGGAAACTTCTGTATTAAGAACTATTTTTGGGTGCATTAGCTTGTTTGTTATACAGAGAGCTTATAGTAAATTTTTTTTTTTAGCCATACGACGAAGCCTATTTGAAAGAACAAAATGTGAAGCACATGTCCTTTCACACATATCTCAGGAAATTAAAAGGTGGAGCTGATAAGTAAGTTATCGGATTGTAGTG